>OZ010583.1:105777674-105895174 GCA_963932145.1 Acanthosepion lycidas | reverse complement strand
TGTTTCCTGGAAATTAGATGAAATAATAATGATAAAAATGTTCTGATTATACACCAGAAATTGTTCCCATGTCGTCTGATTTTAATTCTTTGGTGGAGTTAACATTCTTTTCGGGAAATTAGGGTTGCCTATTATCATTATTTCGTTAATTAGCGCAAATCTGCTAGTTAGCTTCATGACAATAACCCGTCTGGCATGGCCACTTCCAAGTTATTAAGCATGGGGAATCTCTATTTCTGAGTGTGTGTAATGGCGGGCGGAGAATCAAGATCAGATGCGGTTGATACGAGGATAAAATAAAGACGGCTTGTGAGTAGCAAGTAGGTATTTGTGAAGACCCTAAGCGGACTAGGTTTACAGACATGAACGTATTTCATCCTGTAACACAGCTGCAAGTTTATGCCCGGATTTTATCAAAATATGTGACCATATAAAAAATTATGGTTGTGATACATACGTCTAATAAACCTTTATCACACTGGGGATCATGCTTACTGTATTGTGATTCGTACATTTCTTTTTATACCGGCTGTCTATGAGTGATGCTGGTAACACGTAACCCAATATTATCTGCTGCATCTTTGGGTACTCGATGACGACAACAGTTTTAGTTTCTAGTGAGATGGACGAGTTTATACGCAGAATGATTAAAAACAACTTCCGTTTTGTAGAATGAATCGTCTTTCAGAACATTGGAGTAGAAAAGACTCATGTTCTATGTATGCAGCCAGAGCGTTGATGGTACAGAATAAATCGCTGGAGAGTTTCCTGGACGGAAGTCAATGGCGCTGGTTTCCCGCGTGGAAAAAATCAACAGCCATATATCCATGATCAAGGTGAGTTTTAAATTTGGAGGGAATCGTCTATGGTTCAATCCTTAGACAGATGGTACCCACCAAGTTTACATAGTCAAGTCACGTAAGCATGAATCAATAATTCTGCGTCTTGCAGATAGATGCAGAGAAATGTTTAGCTGCTTAGTCACGCTTCGACCACACCCAGGCAGGGGACGTATCATTTTGTTGACGTGCTGTTCCCTCACTCAGTAATACTACTAATAATATAATATGTGCACTGGAAGATATGCAAGAAGCACAAAATCAAAACCACTGAGAGATCGTATAAGCAACAAACATAAAGTTACCCAAAATAACGATGTAACTCTCTTCTGTGACACGCCACTTACAACTGACTGGAAATAAAAGCCTACAGATCTAATATTTTTATCAAAGACAAAAAAATCAGGAATTATATGTCAAATGACATCGCAGTACCATCTGAGAGAAAAAACCTGTATAAAAATATCGAGAAATTGTTCAAATACAGAGGTTTGGAGATCATAATTAACACGATGTAGGGAATGAAGACTCAGACTGTAAAAATATTAATCGTAACTATGCCTCACAAAGTGGAATGGACAATTTTATTAACAGTGTCAAAGGTTACATCAACATACAAGTTTCCCAGAAGATCACTCGACTAGGAACATACCGTATACTAAGAAAAGTGCTATCAATTAAATGACAATTCTCCTATATGGCCTGAAAATCATAGTTTGAACCAGGCTTTACTGGATTCAAAGCAGGAAACAACATACACAAATAATAATAATAATAATAATAATAATAATAATAATAATAATAATAATAATAATAACAGAAGAGCTTTATCTATGTAAAATATGTATGATCTTAATTTTGTTTTTTTTTACAAAATGATCAGTACACAATATCATGAAGCCATTTCTGACATTAGATCTCTGGTTGGGCCCCGGAAGGAAATGTGTATAGAACATGAATGAAAGGAAATAATAATAATAATAATAATAATAATAATAATAATAATAATAATACATGTTTTATTACGTAACTACAATCTTCACTAGTTATCTAAGTTGGCTTGAATTTCACGGATTCCAAATTCTGTGTGTGTTCCATAAAACACATATTCTCCCACGCACTTTAAATCATCTGTATATTATGAATGCTGTTGTGAGGCCGAGGCCATTTGGAACTGCGAATCTGCCGACATATCACATCACTTAATTCCAGTGGATTAAGTCTGGTGATCAGCACGTGACTATTTCAAGTTTTAATTTTGGCAACTTCATGTAATTTTTTAGAGTGATTTTCGATAGGCGCCTGATTGAATCCTTGGATACGGCTGAAAAGTGAATCATTTTGATCCCTACTGAATAAACTGATTAATTCCATCTCTCCGGAAAAAAAAAATGAAGATTCCTTTTATATGAAGCGCCAAACATATTTTATAGAGACGGGATTTGCAGCACCCACCACCACTCCTGGTGTATGCGCTAATTCTGCTCCATTAATGTAATGGTGAAATATTGCGCAGGGTATGGAATCCACGGAATCAGATTCACTTCTGTGGCCTCTTAAACTTCTTTCTCCGTGTTTCTCGCTTCTGGTTCGAAAAAGACACAGGACTATTTCTTAAGAAAAAGGACGACAGAGTTAATTTTATGATGAGGTTGCCGTTTTTAGAAATCAGATTTACATTTTGTTCTGAACATACTTTACTTGTTTATCTCTACGATTATAACGTGAAATGTTCATAATTCCTTCATCTGTTTATTAGTTATATTCTATGTAATGATGTAGAAAAAGCAGCATGAATTCAAAGCTTCTTTTGGTTTTTGTTCAGTTTATCTAAATAGGATTTCTTTGGAATTTTAATCGGACAAGCAGAGATGATTGAATTTTCCCAAGTTCGGAAAGCAGATATAATTGAAATTTCAATATTTTCCAGATAAAATTCTACGCTTCAGGAATGCACCTAATAGACTTAGATTTTCCCAGTTTGATATATCGTTTAAGTCATGTAAAATAGCTTGCACTAATCTCTTAGGGAATAGATAAAAATGCCTCTGTATTTCAAATATAAAAAGAACGATACACTCAGATATCTTTTCCCAATAAGTAATATATTGTGAAACAGACTCCTGCGTTAGTGCTTCCTTAAACATTAGCATTTTAATTTTTTCAAGACAACCTCCAATCGATTGGAGCTTGTCTTGATTTTCAATCTTCATTTCGTACCACCAACTCTTTCATTCACATCACGCACCTCATTCATCCTTTCCATTATAACAGTAATCTTCTATCTTGTGTAGCTCTCGGGCCTTTTATTGGGTAAAAGTTAATAAAAAAATAACATTTCAATGCTTTATATTACGTCGCGGAGTTTCGAAAACACAGATACGCTATTAGGGGCAAGATAGATATATTGAATAGATTAAAAGATATCAATATATTTAAAAAAAATTCCTCATATGAAAGATTAATTATTAATGTCAACACAACTATGTTAAATTGTCTATTCTAAAGATTTATGAAATTCTCATGTAAAGTTTAGACTTTAGTTGGCATCAATAATTTATTTAACCTATTCATTATGTATGAATTATTTATTTAATGTTGAAATTTTTCTTTACAGAAATCTAACAGCTTTGATTTATCCTCCTGTAATTTACTGGTCGATCGGATTGTTGAGGGAAGAATATTTTTGTACAGAAAACTGAAATATTCCGACAGAGTAAAAAAAAAATTAAAAGATAGTGTCAACCAGTTTGAAGAGAACAAATATATCGTGAAATTGGCCTCCAAATGTTTCTTCTACCATAATATAATCTAAGAGGAACACAGAGAATAGATAAAAATAACAGAATGTGATAAAGTCAAAGTAGATTAAAACAGACGTAAATTCATTTCAACGGGAAATGATTTGTTTATCGGTACCGGAAAATGGTACTTTATAATTAAAATTTAAATCCGTATTGAGGTAAGGGTCAGCGTGTGTGTTTTAGGAACAAAACAATATGGTTTCAAGCAAATTAAAGAAAAAATAGATTATGATTCGTACTTGAATGCTTTTGGGAAAATAATGGGTGAATACAGGAGAAAGTTAATTCTCAATGTTGTAGACATTATTACCATTTCCTTATCAGGACGACACAAAATTTGATAAAATAACTAGATCATTTTCATAGGAATATCTAAATGCATAATAGACTTCGAGAAATAAATGGTTTTATCTTATATCTTGACTGACTACGATTAAAGAAAACACTATTGAAAATGTTCTATGAAGAATTTTATTTGGTTGATCCTTATATAGGTTGAAAAAAGGAAATTAGATAAATAATAAATATCAGGAAATGTTTTACCAAACAGAAAATATACAAGGAATAAATTTAAATTGAATTAGGTAATGGTTTAATTACTTTACATATCGAGCTTCTAAACAGTTACGAAGGAATGCAGTCGTACGAATGGATAAGTACATATATATATATATATATATATATATATATATATATATATATATATATATATATATACATATATATATATATATATATATATATATATATATATATATACACACACACACACACACACACATATATATATATATATATATATATATATATATATATATATATATATATATATATATATATATATATATATATCGGAGGGTCGTTTGGGAACCTTGTGGCATTCGGTGCACCAGGTCTCTGTATTCGTTCCTCCAAAAAGTGTGGATGGTCCTGCACGAGGCCTTCACCACTATAATCAAATCTCATGTGCCGGTGTCGGGCTGTCGGTTTCCTGGAAACTGATCTGCTTGACCCTCATACGTCGAATCTCGTCGGGAGAGTCGATCATATATATATATATATATATATATATATATATATATATATATATATGTACTTTATTCCAATACTTATTTGCTTCGGATCCTTAGCTATGATTAATTAATGATGAACATGTTGTTTTTGTTTATGATCGATTTCATCACGATTCGTCTGTTGAGCCTGGAGAGTAATTATACATTCTTATTGCTTAAAGATTCTCATAGTATCATTAAAAAAAAAACTCAGAGAATTTCAGTAAGATATCTTTAATCATTTCCAAGTTACCACAGTAGAAAGTTTAGTCTAAAAAATGGACAATTTTGCGTTTGCATGATTTGGACAATTTTGCTGTTACAGCCGGTATGTCTGCTAGATTTATTTACTTATTATATTAATGTCTGATTAAAAATCTATTTACAAATTATAGATATATAGAGGAGGCACATATTTACATTTCACGACGAAATGAAATATTTCTTTCGAACGACTTCCTGATAACCTCGCTTGTTGGCCTTAATTTATTTGTTTAATGTAGTAGAGATATCAACTTAAAAACGTATTCCCATTAAAATAGCATATCAATAGGAAAGTTTTATTAATAATTTCACCCAAAGCAAATGGGGAATGTCACTTGTACGCAGGGGTTACAGTGAGAGAGAAGACTGAGTATAGGGAGGATGAGCAAAGGTCAAATGATGAACGGGATTCATGACGATAGAATACGGCGTTTGATGTTGCATTTAAAATTTTGAACATTCTTAAACGGCAATGAAACGAAGGTAGTAAGAAAAGAAATTGCTGGGGTGGAAGTGGCGGTTGCATTTAGGTATTTCAACAGTAAATGTGTGCCAATTTGGTACCACGCTTAAATTCACGTAGGCAGGGAACCAGGGAAAAAAAGTAATTACAGCAGTTGACATGAAACTATTTGTATAAAAGACAGAATGAAAACCCGTCATGTCGATGAGAAAGTGACAGATACCGTGATGTCTGGTCAGAAGCCCTTACATTTCAGATCCTTTACAGACTTTGTCAAGAATCTGGAGATCAACACTTGCATGGAATACTGTTGCCATATATGATCTATTGCCCTTGCTGTTTGTCTTAAGCTTCTCGACAAAATCCAGAGACCGATATGCAATGTGATTGGCCCTGATCTAGCATCTCGTCTAAAGACGCTCTCTCACAGACGTGTCAACACCCACCTCTGTCATTTCAAGGTAACTTCTCCGACGAACGACTTTTACGAGTTCGCAGACTGTATGAATTTAAAGGGGCAACTAGACTGGCATCTCGATTCAACCGTTTCACTGTCGAAACAATTATATGTAGCCGTCTCTTCTACTCCAATAGCTTCATGTCTCGCATCTCCCGTCTGTGGAATTAACTTCTTATTACGTGTTTCCCTGATAGCTATAATCTCCACCTATTCAATTATAATGTCAATCGTCATCTCCAGATTCCTTGATCTATTCTCTGTCCTTCTCTTCACCCTTTCCTCTATTACGCCTCTTTATTCTCGCTTCCACTCTCTAGAAAACCTTGCGTGCTAATGGCATCTCACCTTGCTTGGGGCGAATTGCTTAAATATATATATAACGGGAGCCCCAGATATAACATTTAGCGATAATTATTTAGGTTTTTGATAAATGTTTACTTTAAGGATAGATGTTTATCGTTAAAAGCAGTTCTGTTAAATTTCATTTATAACTACATAAAAAACGATTGCTATAACAGATAAAAAACAAGAAAGAATAATAGTTTAATATACATTAAATTTAAGAACGATTTTAAATATTTTTAGTTGTTTTATTGTTTCATCCCTCTCCCTCCATCGGTCTCTCTCTCTCTCCCCCTCTCTCTCTCACTCTGTGCGACTATGCGTGTGTTCTATTCAATATAACGGGTAGGAAATGACTGTCACACTTTAGTGTGTAAAATACATTTCTGTAATGACAGATGGAAACTTGAAGAGGAACTTCCAGAAGTGATTCTTGAATAACTTCGAACATCATTGGTCGTTTAAGAAGAAAAAATAGATAGAGGAGAAATGACCTTTGTGATTTTATTGATATCAAAAATTTTATAAGCACGTAAAAGTATTTTGCAAGACATAAAAAAAATGATTTTACAAATTAAATATATTTTAACACAAGAGCATTAATACTGAAATAATTAATAATGACTTACTTGCATTCTCTCTCACACAAACGCAATCATGCAAACACACACACACACAAAGACATACATATATATATATATATATATATATATATATATATATATATATATATATATATATATATATATAATATAAATAAGGAAAACTGCCAAGTAGAAGACAAATTCAGATCCAGTAGAGTAGTATACCAAGCAACTATACCCCTAAAGAAAATACGAGAAACCATATTATTTACATCAGCATTTGTGCAGGAGTATTTAAAATGACAATCAATAAACATAAGCATTCATTCACCATTCCAAATTTAAAACACCATGCAACCCTTTCGAAAAGATATTGGGAATTGAAAGAAAAAACGTCTAAATCCTCAAACAAATTGTAAAATTTTGATTTCGTTAACAGCCCCGATAGTTTTAGGTATAGGTGCAAACTATAGTTTGAAGAAAAAAAATCAGGATAATAAAATATAAAGATCAATGCAAACTATTAAATTAACGGACAGAACTAATCACAAAATGTAGACATGGGAACAGATTCAAAATTACATAAGAATGCATGTGTATATATGTGATGCTCTATGTGTCCGTATAGTGGCATATATGTATGGATATGTAAATGTACATATATGTATGTATGAAGATACGTAAGCATATAAGTGTGTTGGACAGAGTGATTTATGTCAATGGGTGCACTGGTATTACTCACGACCTATAAATCTATAATCCAACTAATGTACATTAATCATAACGTGTTCAAGTTTAAATCCCATTTATAATAGTAAGATCCATTCGAACAGCTGCTTCGCACGAACCACTGCCTTGTGGAACTTATTCCTAAGTTCTTGCTATCATTATATTCTTAACTTGTTCAAGTCTAGCGTCAACCGTTATCTTCCCCACAAAATTGGTTTCGAACAATTATATTCAAACAGTTTCCTCGATGCCAAAAGTAAAATAAAAAAAAGAAGTCGTCATGTTGATCAATTTTACTGTTTAAAAATACTAACAAAATGAAAGATTTTCTTTTCTTTAAAAATCACGTTTTTATTGCCCATTCGTATTTTGCATTCCAGACTCAATGTTGTTATGAGTTCCTTCGAAATGAAGAAGTGACAATGGCACGTTATTTTAGTATGCACTGATATAGATTAATAGATTCCATAGATATAGTACACACTGATATAGATTTTGCGAAACGCGGCTGTAAGGAGAACGGGTCCGCCTACGCAAAAGAAAGCTAGGGGTGATTTAAGACACAATGTTCGACCTGAAGTGGAACTTGTGGAATGAAAGATGTTTAAAAGCAGGAATAAGTGGAAAGAAACGAAATATGTCCTGGACATTGAAAGAGTAGATGAATGCAAGGCAAAAAAGAAATAAATAGAAAACACTTCGTGATGCTTTTCGATGCGAAGGGAAAAGCTGAACAGGTCGGGAAAGAAATCCAGAGCAAAATATAATCGGCATAGCGAAACGAAGATTTTTTTAAACACTGGGTATTTTCCCTTTTCCGTTATATTTATTGCGAATAAAATACTTCTTAGCGTAAAACCCCCATGATAATATTAGCAAGAAGATGTAACAAAACCCTAGGGAATAATGTACTATCTAATATGGATGAAATGAATTTCACTAATCACATAAAAATATCAGAAGAAAAATGCGAAGCAATTTCTGCGCGCGTATTTCTTTCACACCTGCCCGCATTAGTTGTATCTGATATTCATGTTCGTGCCAATCGAAGAGTTTTCTGAAGATATGGATATAGTCTTGGTTTTCGCTTATGGAATCAGAATCAAATTAAGCTCGCTGATTCGAAAGATTGAGATTAGATGAACAGAAATGTTGATCGACTGTGAAACAATTCTCCTTTGGTGATGAATTTGAAATGTAGGCATTAACGCTTACCATTCCTTAAGGGCAGAGATTGGAAGAGAAAAAACAAAAAAACAGACATAGCAAACGACAAACCAAATGAACCATAACGCCATCACAAATCTTATGATATATCGGAGATCAACGCTCTCATGTAAATTGAAATGACAGAAATATTCAAATTGTAAAAGAAATCTCGATCAATAAGGACATGAAACCGGCTTGGGAAATAGGATTTGAATGATAGATCTGTGAACGATAAAAAAATGGAATGCTACTGTAAGATATATACTGAACAATAAAAAACAACGAAACAGGATTAAAGAAATTTATATATCACCAGGTTCAAACTCCACCACGCTGTTTTGATCACGTGTAAAAGTGTATCCCTTATTTAGGGATTGAGATTGGGTTTCCGTTTCTTTCTAAACCCTTCTTCTATACGTCTAACACTTCTAAATCTTCGCAAAGACGTACTGCTATCGATTAATAAAGTGGAATCGGCAAGCGGATTTCAAATTCTAGTAAACGTTGGTCACTTGCATAAAAATGCCCTTAAGGAAAAAAATTCCATATCTTCTACCACCAGCTATTGGTGAAATATCAACGCAAACCAGGCTGTCTAGCCACCGCTATATATATATATATATATATATATATATATATATATATATATATATATATATATATATATATATATATATATATATATATATATATATATATATGTATGTATAGCCTCTGAATATATATATGTATAACCTCTGAATACATATATATATATATATATATATAGATATAGCCTCTGAATATATATATGTATAACCTCTGAATATATATATATATATATATATATATATATATATATATATATATATATATATATATATTCAGAGGCTATATATATATATATATAGCATTTGAATATATCTATCTATCTATCTATCTATCTATATATATATATATATATATATATATATAACCTCTGAATTTCAAATTGCGGAGAAGGTAGCGGAATCTTCTAGGATTTAAATTATGAAATCACGACTACATACAGAGAATTAAAAAAGAAATATGTCCAGAGACATGATGGCGGACGTCCTGAATATATATATATATATATATATATATATATATATATATATATATATATATATATATATATATATATATATATATGTATGTGTGTGTGTGTGTGTGTGTGTGTGTGTGTACTGTCAGTATCCATTCTACAATCTTGTACTTTATTTGTGTTTATCTTGGCCAGCGTTGCCTGTATTTTAGATTTTAGTACAAAGGTCTCCGTTAATGTTCTTATGCCGGGGGTAACATCAAAATTGTCCATTTGTTACATTATGCTTAGTAACGTAGAATGTTAGAAATAATAAAAGATATCCTGCTGGAATTCCCTGAGGTTATTATGACACTATAGTACTCTACTTTGAATGTATAATTACACTCCAAGCTTAGAAGAGTCATGAGAAAATCGGTCATGAACGAAAAAAAGACATGTTCATAATTAATTAATAAATAGCTCAGCAGCGGAATCTCATGAAGGATTAAAATAAAGTTCACACCCACACACACACACATATATATATATATATAATTACGGGATAATTTTCCAACTTATTTAAAATGAAGTTCGCCCTCTCTAACCTTCTAACTTTCTGTTCTGATATAACAAGTCGCCTCACATGTTCACGTACGATTTCATTTTCAAGTTTTTTTTCACTACCCATAGTACTGTCATACGTGAAACTGCTCTCTCAGTTGCCAAATGTCTTACGGATTGAATTGGATCTTTTCTAATTGAACTCTTTCTCCCTAATTTACAGTTTTCCTCCCTACTTTTCCTTTTTGGTTTAAACATTTGCACAGTTCTCTTGATGTTTCTTGAAGAGATTTTGTAGATGGAAGCCAGAATATGAATGTTGGTACCATTAATGAACGCCTGAATGATCTTTTGACTCTCGGCGTCGATAATTTGTGAAGACATAGGGTTTGAATCAAAACGATTTTAATCTGTTCTCTTTCTGGTTTGTGACACTATTTAGGGTTGCGTGAAAAAAAAAAAGAAAAGGCGAGAATTAATTTAGGTGATAAGAAGCCATCACTAAAAGACACTGAGCGATGTTATTATTTCTAACAAAGAAAAGTGGTAAAGATTTTATTTTCATTAGCGAAGAAAGTAAGATACCGGATTTAATTTGATTTATGTTACGACGCGGCGAAAGAAGATAGCAATCTGCTCATGGCAATAATGAAAATTTCAGGTTGGTCAAGTGGCCTACAAGGCAGAATGCTAAGAGATAAAAATTAATTGGGTCGCGCTCTGACCGAGAAAAATGTCCGCTGGACCACCCATAAAGTACAAAGAAGGAAAGATTAAACCATTTACTATCTGCGGAGGTATAATTTGAGAAGAGCACCTGTTTTGTGTCACAGCTGGCCATGATAGAAAAATTATTTTATCGGAACGAATAATTGGCGACAGGGGGCGAAAGATTATTGACCAGCCTCAGTGTTTGTTTGGCGAAGGTCTCGTTGACGAGTTCCAGACGGCGTTCGGTTAGGATAAGAATCGTAAGGGTTTGTTGTCGGGAAAAAGAAAAGAAAGAAAAAAAGGGAAGGTATTTTTTTTTCTTTGAGCGATAATTGCAAACACCCACGCTGCTGGGCGTTCATTGGCTGAAGGGTAGCCTGAGGTATGCGAAGGTAAACCCTGAAGCAGGAGGGGAGGTCTGGTGACGCCCTCTGAAGGGATGTTGTGAGATGCCACTGTGAGAGAGAGGGGAACCTGTTGAAGCCCTCTGAGGGAATTGGTATGTGATACCAATATGAGAAAAGAAGAATTTGGGAGGACGATTCCCTTAAACTAGAAATTAAGGACTTTCAAAAATGAAAAGTAATAAATTTTCCTGACCGAAAACAAAGAAAATTCTTAATGTAGATTTAGAATTAGAAAGGAACCTCAAACCCCGACAAGCCCATACCGGTTTTGGTTGGCGTCCATATAAGCAGAGTCGTAGCGAGTGGACGGCAGTTGAGTTGGGGTTAGAAAGACAGGCAAGAGTTGAGCTGTGCGCTCTGAGACCCGCCTCGCAGGAATCTGACTGAAAGATCCACGCATTCTCGACCTCAACTTCTAACCAAGAACAATTTATTTTTGAAGAACGACTTAGACTCACATCATCAAAACAAGTTTTACGAATATTACCTGAAGATACACCAAAAAATTAGTTATCGAAAAACAACTTAAGATATTAAGACTCGCCTAACAAACGCAAAGTGTCACGTATCCATATTAGCGGTTTGGGAGAAAGACGCAGTCCTGTATACAGCAACCAGATATAAAATATTATCCTTTTTTTAACACATTTGAACTTTTCGAGTTGTTACTTTATTTTCTTTTACATATACTTGTGCGGTATTACCCTTGTTCGGAATAGACTTGCATTACTGCCCGGTGACTTATTTATTTCGTCTACCTAAGATCAAATCACAACGTGGGTAGGTTAGACTAGAAATCCAAACCGTTACTTCGGTAACCAGACGTTGGATAGGACGGCGACGGCGCGGAGACAGACGGGGTGATGTCACAGATTGAATAACTCATATGGTGTCACCATGGGTAAATAGCTTATTTGAAAACATGGAAAAAAGAAAGTAAATTATTGTAGTGTTTTTAGAAATTAAACATCTTGTCAGATCGACAATTATGCTGTTACTTCTGATATACTGCAATTCGTTTTTGCTATTGACATGAAAGAATGTGTAATGAGGTGTAGTAATAAAATCCGTTCTCATCCCGTCGCTAGATTGCCTTTTCCATCTTCTATTTTGACCATTCTGTTATAGATTTTGTACCTCCTGCCAGTGAATATGTTTTCTCTCATGTAAATACTCTTCCCATTTTCTGCTTGCATGCTAAATCTCTTTTGCTATTCTACGATCTCTCAAATTCCTTATTAAGCAAATGAACGTTTACTTGTATGCGTTTTTCTGAAGTTTTTGATTAAACTCATATATTCTTTGCCATGAATTAGCGGTATCTTTTATCTTTTTTTATTAGATCCGTAGTTAGCCAAACCGCCCAGTTCATATCCCTTCTCTTTCTTTCCTCGTGCTAGCGTAAACAGCCTTTGTTCCCAGTATTTCCTTTGAAGCGCCCCATATTGAGTCCTAAACCTGTTACAAAGCTTTATATTTGTTCTTGGCTAAGAAAATTTCTTTGAAAATTCTGTCGATGTGAGTTTCAGTCGTTTTGAAGTTTACATATTACTTATTATTTTATTTGATAATTTATATTTGTTTGTTTATAAATGAATGCATACTTTTTCGAGTGAAAATGCGCTTAATTAAATCGTTTACAGATAATCAAGTTGTCTATTTTCGTATTTTCCACCGTGCTTTCTAAGTTTACAAATGTCATGGGTTTATTTAAAAAAAAGTTTGCTTATTGCTCGGCCATTATCTGTGAATAAATGATCATATTATCCCGCCGATGTCGGAGTGACCCATGTTCAAATTCCTCAATCATGTTCCTTAAAATATTTACAATTAGATCACCCAGTGTAATGACAAATTTTACGTTTGAAAATTTTTTTATATGTTAGAAAGAATTATATCTATTTTTCCAACGTTTACCACTATAATTGTTATATTCGAAGACCTCTATTACCGTTTAAAACGAAAGAGTCGGTTTAGCAAAATCCAGTACACCAAAATACAACCCCTCTTGTTTTAAATCTTGTCTTTCTCTAGCTTCATTCTTCTTTGGCCCTTTCCATCTGATTCTACGATTTTTGCTTATAAAAGGTTCATCTTGTTTCCTGTTCTCAGAGAATATCATCGTCTCATTTCAAATGTTTGTTTCATACGTTCAGGAATTCCGTATTGGTAAAATCTTCTAATTCCATGTTCGTCAAGTAACTGCCGAAGAATCAGCTCATTGGGATATAACCAACATTTACGCCGCTGTCTGTTATTTTAGCGTTATTCAATGCCATAATTGCTTTTGAGATTGAGTGGTTTTCCCGTTCGATCCCTCAGTGATTTTAGAGCAAGAAAAGGATGCTCTTAGAGACACTGTATTATAAGCGACCTTTCCAAGATCTGGAAGTAAAATCCATCATATAAAAAGGACAATATGCTGCTGCCAACAATTAAATTGTCAGTAGAATGTACGAAGAGGCAATACAAATAAGCAAAAGAAGAGATGGTCAGTTTGGTATAAGCAAAATAGAAAACAGCGGAACCTAGACATGGGAAAGAGATAAATGAAATAACAGGACAGAAAACGCGAGGTTTCACAAGATAGATATGATTTAAAAAGAGAAAACTCATAATAGTAAGTGAATATATGTGAAAGGTGGAAGATTAGAAAAACTCTTCTAGCTTGCGAAATATCTGTAATGAGTTGTAGTAATAAAATCAATCCAAATATCACCACTAATAAAAATAGGCAGACAGATTACGGTGCAGTAACAGATGAATTTATAATAGATATACTCTCAGATTTAGCTATCATCGGGATCGTCATATATATATATATATATATATATATATATATATATATATATATATATATATATTAGGTTGGCGCAAAAATAATGACGTAATAATGTCTTTTTTGACGTTACAAATACGTAAAAAAACGACATTGTTACGTCATTATTTTGCACCAACCTAATATATATATATAACAGCATGGGTAAATATACATAGAGAAAAGAGCGAGCGATCGTATACAGATACATATGGATACTCTATAGTGTAATCAAAATCTTTGCTTAATGTAAATTAACAGAGCAGTGTAATACACACGCACACACACACCCACACACACACACACACACATATATATATATATATATATATATATATATATATATATATCAAGCAATACACATAATAATTTACTTCATTTGCAGAACTCGGATATTCAAGTCGACCCAAACATATAAATAGAAATAAAAATACATTTTATAATTCAAGGACTTCAAAATTTATTCGGCATGAAACTCCGATTTGTGCAATTAATGTATGATATTATGTGTATTGCTTAATACACACATACACAAACACACACACACACACACACATATATATATATATATATATATATATATATATATATATATGATAAAATATAGTTTTAATGCTCAATATCATGGATAGAGCATATGTAAATATAAGATATAAAAGTGGAGATTGATGTCAATACCCTGGAGCAACAGTCTATTTCTTGCTAAGCGAAATATTCACGCCATATTCCTTGTGCTTTTGCTCGACTATTCATATATAAAGGTTAGTGATACATTGTGGGCAGTCTGAGGTATTATTCTAACGGTTATTTTGGTGGGTGGTGGCGGTTATGCTTCGAATAATTTTAGTCGTTATTGAGTGGCGATAATTGTGGATCCGAATGAAGCTTTTCGACAATTTATAATCTTGTTTTCAAACTTTTTATTTATTTATTGTTGATTGTTGTTATTACGTCAACTTCTGTTTATGTGTACGTGCGGGGTTTGTTAGTTTGTTTATTATTTACTTAGTTAAATGCATGACTACTCTGTATATATGAAGAGGCCAGCAAAATCATAACGCATGTTGCCTGAGGATTGAGACAGAATGTCGCCTCTAGCTGTACGCTTAAATGTTCACTTATATATATATATATATATATATATATATATATATATATATATATATATATAGAGAGAGAGAGAGAGAGAGGGGTAACTGAAAAGAGCAAGAGAGGGTGAAAGAGAGTACAGACAATCAAAAACATCAGATGCACAAAACAACAATGATATCAAGTTTGCGATAGGTTTCATGTCGTTAGAAGATCTTCAGACGATTCAAAGGAGCAGAAAAGAAACAGAATATTACCTTTTCTATTTGCCGATCATGGCTCTCCTCATGTTCATGTCCGTTGTAGATCTTAATTAATTTTGTCTTTTTGTCTCTCTTAAAGCCTGCTTCTTCATCCATTTACACACGCTCGTTATGTAATTTATGGGCAGTTTTTCTCTGTCTCTCTTACCTTCAATGTCTTGTGAGTGTCAAATTTTCCAGGCCTTTTTTCTTCTTTATGTACCCTATATATGTCAACTGTCTCTTTCTGATGCTAATTACAAGAGTTCATCGTTGCTCACATATTCCGTACATTGTATTCTCAGTATCCTTCTGTAGAATCACATTTTTTTATTCTTTAAGTCTCATCTGCGTCTGTTGATAACCATGCTTTCTCTTTTCTTGCAATTGATACTGTACCTTTTCTTTTCGACTTCTATTACTGCCTACTTCTAATTTCCGTTCTATGTCTGCCTTATTACAACTCATATGACCCTGTGTCATTTGCATATATAGTTAAGATTGTTGACGCGAATAATGAATCCAGGTTCGACACCTAATTTGCATAGAATCGTCTCTTTCTAAAATTTAAATAAGTCCAGTGTTTCTATTATGCTGGTGCAAAAATAATGTCGTTTTTTGCCGTTCAACTTTCTGTGAGAAAACGACATTATTTTTGCACCAACCTAATATATATTTACGTTTACTGAATTCATTCTCTATCCGTACGCAGGTTGTTTGCTCGCAGTATAGATTTTGGATTAATTCTATTATCCTTCCCGAATATATCAAAAGAAACATAAATTAAATTATTTCAATAAGATAAAAAAAAAATCGCTCAATAATTTAGAAAATTACTTTACGCCAACCAACCACGTACAGATCTCGTATTGTATCTCGTACGTTATTTAGACAAAAGTTTCATTTTGTGCTTCACCTGATGTATCTATCTTTATAGATCACGCTATAACGTGAAACGTGATAAGCTATCGAACGCAGATAATTATATTTACCTGGATCAGTAGCCCTGGATTTCTTTTCTGCCATACACACGGTGCAATTTCTTAAAAGCCACCGGCACTAATTAACTATCAACCGATATTGGTAAATAAATATTGAGTTAGGAAAATGAAGTGAAAATTAATGTCTAAATAAATGGTTTCCTCCACTTGTTATTGACACACTTTGCAGGAGATTGTTATACATCAACTATGAAATAAGCGCGTCGCGTAGGTATATGCAGTGAAAAGGACATCAAGAACTAAGACGTGATGAGATACAACGGGGAAAAAATGTTACAAATAAGTGGCATCTGGAAGCGAAGATTTCGTGAAAAAAATGTAACAATTTTGACATGTTTTCTCAATCCCAGTCGGTTATCTGCCATTTCAAGCGCACATGTGCCTTCCTGTAGGTATATATATATATATATATATATATATATATATATATATATATATATATATATATATGCGCTCACACACACACACACATATATATATATATATATATATATATATATATATATATATATAGATAGATAGATAGATAGATAGATGCGCGTACACGCACACACACACACACACACATATATATATATATATATATATATATATATATATATGCATTTTCAACTCAGTTATGTGGATAACGATTTATGCACTATAACTCTACATCTGCTGCTACTGACCGTTTATTGGATCTTCAATTTATGGTAAAAAAAAAAACAACAATATTTTGATAAGCTCACCTCCACTGCTTACGCATAAATCTATTTACGATATTTCTGTCTCCAGTGTTTTGCTCACTGACATATACATTTTAAAACGATAATGAGACCAAATTTGACTTCACCTTGCTTATGACTCAAGGTCTAACACAGGTCTTGTATTTCCTCGTAGCATTTACATCTAACATGATGTCCCTGTACATATCTCCTCATGTGATATTTCAATCAAGCTTTTGATGCTTAAGACAGTTATATTCTTTACAAATTAGTAACATCTAATATCAGTTCAGACTCTCTTTCTAGCTGCACGTTTTACTTTGGTTCAATTAATGAATTCCTCATTCTGGCGAACAACTGCATTATGTGGAGGCTGTCTACACTATTGACGTTTTTGTATTTTTATGCCCCGTGATTCCTTATATAGGACACATAGAATAGAAAGGCGATAAGGTAATTCTTAAATATTTCCAGAGCCTTTATTGTACTAACCTAACGTTTTTCCCAGTTTTAGCAGTCGTACTAAATTATATGGCGAAGACATTAGACTTTATCTCTACATCAGTGAAAAAGAAATATGTGTACTTTCTATACAACTCATATAAATTATGTAAATATCTACTGTAAATAAAAAATAAAACTTCTAACCTGATCATGTACAAATTAAATCACAGGCAAGATCCAAATTACAGTGAACCAATATTATTTATAAATTCGCATGTACTTTAAGGAACTGCGTTCCTGGTAAAGCCAAATTAATAAATAATTAAACAGGACATGGTATAAAATGCCTAACAAGAAGGCAGATGTTACATCACTCTGGCCATAGCAAAATGAGGTCTCATTTAAATACATACGGAAGCCTACCAGACTCGTTAATAAAAAAAAAAAAAATAATAGCCTCATCCACATGAACAAAGCTAAAAATGATGTACGCATTATTAATAAAAAAGAAAAAAAACAGCATTCAATTGTGAGCACGGCCAGGATGTGCTGACTGAATTTTGAAAAATAAAAATTATAAATATAAAAATATATACATTCTGTTAAAAGTAAAATAATCCTTGATAATGGCTAAAAGCATAGAAGAAAGACCTCGAAAATACAGAATATTCGGACAATTTCCATATAATTTAAGTTAAATAACAACTTAAGCGCAATTCCTTGTCAGTTGTCTTGTTAACGAAACTTGATAATAAAAGTGTTGTTGCCTAAATAGACAATTATATATATATATATATATATATATGTGTGTGTGTGTGTGTGTGTGTGTGTCTGTGTGTGTATGTGTGTGTGTATGTGTGTGTGTGTATGTGTGTGTGTGTGTGTTTTGACCAATAAAAATAATAGACAAAAACGTTTGTAAATTAATATTTTTGCTTTATTATTTCAGTTAGGTTCCTCGAATACTTTTGATCAGCATGGCCACTAATCAGGAGATAAAATCCCTGCTTGTTAGTAGCAGTGAACAACAGCAGTGAACGGATGTCTCTGAAGAAATTGAAGTTTATCTGTAGTTTTCATTGGTTTTTAATCGTTAATTTTGGTCAGTCTTGTGTTGGTTAAACGGCGTCTTTCAAGTTGTTTGTGAGAAAGAGAATGCAATATTCCTGACTTTCAGAATCCCCACCTTGGTCATTTTGACAGATTTATTGGTTACTGGGAATTGGTTGTGTGCGTTAATTGTATGTTATATTCTAGCTTTTGGGGGAGTGTGTGATATGTGTGTGTGTTTATATATATTTGTTTGAGTGGGTGTATTTATTTGAGGCCTCAAAATTCTGCAAGAATTTCTGCCTTATGCTGAGGATAAAATGTGGGTAGCGCTTGATTTTATGGAGTTATATATATATATATATATATATATATATATATATTGAACAATAAAAAAATATTAAAAAATTAAAATCTCCAGACACACTGGGTTGTAGATTAATATTCTTTCGTTTTTTTATTATTACTTCATTTATATATATATATATATATATATATATATATATATATATGTGTGTGTGTGTGTGTGTGTGTGTGTGTGTGTGTGTGTATGTGAGTGTGATATGAAGGTCATAAATATAGCGTAGTTTAAAACTATACTTTTATCTTTTATTTTTTTGGTAACAGTTATTTTCCATCTGTGAGGACATTCACCTTTTTAGTTAAGTAAAAATTAAGTTTCTGCTAGTGGAATTTTTGTAAATTGGGGTGTTAAATTCATGGCTACTGGCATCAACTACTACGTCAATGAAAAAAAATATGTTGTTAATATTGACTTTCTAAGTAAGATGTTGGCAGCGTTATTCTCAAAGCTTTCTGTCATTTAAAAAAAAAATTCTACCAAGCTGTCAATATATATATATATATATATATATATATATATATATATATATATATATATATATGTGATCAATACAGCGTCCGTTTATGGAGGTCATGGTGGATTCTTTGAAGTCTTTGTTTCTACATGACATATGTAGAAATTAGGTAGATTGGGACTCTAAGAATAATTTCCCTAAACACGCAGTCGATGAACAAATATGATTAGCCTTAAATAAACTTCGAAAAAAACTGGCGCTCTCTGACGCAAACAAGAATAAACACAGAATTTACTTATTTTATCGTGACCAAATGAACCCTAATTATAAGTAGGATAAAAAAAAATTAAAAACATAATTTGCGGTAGATGTCACTCAATGATTCTAACAAACATCTAAGATTTATCATCTGTTCTAAAAGTTTACAACATCTTAGTTCTCACTAAAATGATATTCATCATATGAGATGGTGTCTTGAAATACATTGGATATAATTGATGTGCGCACATATATTAGTGTTTGTTATATTCCGGGAATATCACTGGAACAAGACGGTGGAAAACTAAATAAAGATTATTGTAAAACCAGCAGTGAGTGCTGCTTTTTGGAAGGTCGAATAGTTCTTGAGTAAGTAGGAATCGTACTCAACAGATCCCAGCAAGTCGGTATTTACCTGCCTCCCCACAAGGCCGAGTTAAATATGGGGCAATCCGAGCCTGTAAATTCCCAGTAACCCTGCATGAACAAATTCGGGGTCTGTCTGCCTCCCCGAACGACACACTGTCCTTCAGCATAGCTTCGTCCGTGTTCCTCTCTGCCCGAACGCATAGAGTTCGACAGCAGCCAAGATCTGAATAACAGATCCCAGCAAGTCGTAGTTCATTGCCTTACGGATACTTATAGATACTTCTAGATAGTTACTACCTATAGTGTCGTCACTCATAGGGTGCCAGGTTATTCCATTAATTCAGTATTAAAAATTAACAAATAAATTAATTGATGAAATAAAATAAATAAGTCGCATTCTTTTTGTACAGCCTCGTTCCCAGTAGCATTGACACATGACGTCACATAAAATCAGTTTAAACGTCAAGTCTCCTCATGAATATCAAGATGTAGAGAAATGAGTTCAAACTACGACACAGATACCACTCCGGTTCTTCATAATCATTGGAAAGTCGAAAGTAACTGAACAAAAATATCAAAATATAAACATTGGACAGTTTTACAACTTCGAACGTAATACTAAACATTTTATGTGGAATTTGGAAATGTATGATGAAACAAATACGTTTTTCAATTTTTGAATGTGAGTTACAGATAAACAGTTCTCGACAGACCTACATCCACTGACCGTACATTCTGGGGAAGGAATTTTGGCTGTGCTGGATGTGCGGACAGTGAAATTGATAGCGTCTAGTAAAGAGAGGTCGTCTAATTCGAATTCCAGTCGGCCTCGTTACATTCAGTTAGGTGTTAATAGCCTTGAGAAAAAGATGATCCATCTCCTTTCAGCAGCTGTGCGTGAAATAGTCGCAACTGTTTGTGGAAATTTAATTATTATTCTCAAAAGTATAGTTAATTCAATATTCAGTATAAAATTATTCACATGTGATCTCTAATCAGTAAAAACCAAATCAGTCAATCAATCCATTTTGGTTAGGACGTGATAATTTTACAGCATCATTGGAACTAGTAAAAAAATATTCTGTATCAAAGAGCTTACTTATGACGTGCCATCGTTTGATATAAAGCATTCGAAATTTGACCGTAAGTATATGTTTATATTTCTGAGATGAGGTATTATGTACATTATTTACATGATTCGGAATATTGTCCTCATCTTTGTTGCCACAAAATTCTCCTGAACCGACCAAGCATAGAAATGAATACAATATGGGAACCAGTAATAAGGAGTGCCAGTGAAAAACGATAATAACAAAAGTTGCAATATGAGCTCTGGTAAAAACATGGATTGATAACAGTAAAAATTGCAATATGAGCACTGGTAAAAATGGTGGCTGAGGCATTAGGTTTATAATACCCAGAAATTCATACACAGATGGATAAAGTCGTTGGTTAGATCCAGTGACAGGACCCAGAGCGTGTTAGTTCAATACCCCGTTAAGGCAGTGGCGAACTTTCAGAGGAAAATTAACAGGAGATAACTGATAACTTAACATATATTAAACATGGCACATGGAACTAGAACAGTCTACGCCAGTGAGCGAAATAAAGGGTTCAGTACAACATTCCAACCACATGAAGAAGGCCGGAGCGTTCAATGGCCGAAGCGTTGTAATAAATATGGCGACAAAGATGAGGACAATCGTCCGAATAATGTAAATTTGACCTTATCCATAACACTGTTATTGGTTTTCCTTTCGGCAAGTGATTTTAGTGAATACTCTCCGGATAACTGATTCCCACTACTAACACTGTCATGAAAACAACCAGATTGAATCACCTTGGGATTAAAGTGTCAGTCATAATTTCTTTTTACGTCCATTTCTGCTTACCTATGTGCGTATAATACAAGCGTTAGATAATCCATATTTGATGGTTTTCTCCTTTATTGACAAACTAAAATTATGATAAGTCATTTGCTTAGATTCTATTTGGTAGAGGGTTGCCAAATTTCTCTGATTCGCTCTGGATCAAAGTTAGGTCGATTTTTCAGACATTTATGACGAATCTTTTGTATCCATCCGTCATTCGAAACAATATTCCACGTGAATGCTAATTCTTTGTGAAATTGGATATTTCGTGCAGTTAAATTGTATTAAATATCATTTTACTCACTATTTACTCTTCGAGAAAAAAATTATGTAAAAATAGTGTAAAAATTCAAATCAACGTAAATATTAGAAAAAAATCTAAATACTTCATGGAGCTTAAGCGTATTTCAAATTGTATTTGTATTTTATGATATTTTGGTTTCGTTTATTTACAATTCTTGTGCCAATGAGAGTTGGCATAATTAATACAAATTATTTAGAAATGGTTTCCCAATCTTAATATCATTCATTTTATGTGTTATTGAAGTATAAACTGCCTAATGTATTTGCTATTTAAAATCTGAACACAGTAAGGCGAATAGTCTTACAGCAGGTCAGTGTCTAGTAACTCTTCTTAGCATTGTGATCAAACACATACATTAACATTAATGAACATATATTCATCTTTAATTTTGGATTAATTTATCATGCAAATTCTACACTTCGTGTAAGAAAAATAAATATCTGAAGAGATTATTTATTATATATTTTATATGTTTATAGAAAACACTGAAAGTTTATCAAATTTTGCACTATAATGTTACTAAGGGGAATTTACCCTTTAAAATGATTAAAATCAGTGAAAAGGAGATCAATATTCAGTAGCATCAATTTTCATCTCCCTTTTGTAATTTTGTGATTAGATACGAAGCAATCTAATATAGTAATATAGAAAAAAATGCCAGATATTAGTAAGTTTTTATTACATATGCATATAACGATAGATCATGCCATGAAGTGGAAACACTTTTGATTCCATTGCTTGGTCAGCTGCTCAGAAAGTTGATTCACTGTGTTGTGCTAGACATCTTTGTCTCCGGGCTCTATATTACATATCTTTAAATCTACCATTCGTACATGTTTCATATATTGCGGTGCTCCTGCTGTATATCCAGAGATCTGCGATAACTACCAAAAAATTATCAGCTTCAATCACATTCACACATGGTAATTGTTCGGATGAGCTATTCGCTATGGTACCTAGACTTTATGAATTTAAGCGCAGTACTAGTCTGGCGACGCGGCCTCCACAATTTATAGTTGACATGTTTAGATGTAACAGTACGTTCTATGCTAACAGTCTCGTCTCTCGCACTTCTCGCTTGTGATATTATCACCCGGCTTGATGTTTTTCAGTCTAATTCAATATTATAAAATTTAAATGTCAATCGCCATATTCTGTCCGCCTGATTACACTCCTTTTGTTCTTGCTAATTGGAAATGCTTCTGTTTTCTGATTCTTCCAAAAGCATTAATTCCTTGTGTCTAAATGGTCGATCTCCATTATAAAAAATATTGCTTCCTTGAACTTACAAGTAGACTCTAACCTTAAGGTTTTCATCTGTATCTAACAAAATGCAACATCTTCATTTCCATTATACATTAATGGTTAAGCTACTTTCTTCTAACTGTAGAGTACGGCAAGAATTCATAATGTTTTATCTTTATATATTTACATAGTTAATCTATAACCGCGTCGCCAAAAAAATAAAAATAAAAATCATTATTTTCCAAAGAAATTAAACAAGAAATAATAATCAATCAGAAAAACCTTAGATCAAATTTCAAATCATAATTGTGCCAAAACTATTTATCGATTCTCACATTTGAACCTTTTATGTTAAACTAATTTTCCAAACATTTCTTACATTATTTCCTTTAGTCTTTTAACAAGAGATTTCTTCTTTTGCATCGTAATCTTTGTATTTATTTCCATTATTCTCCCTCTTTAACCTTTCCTATCATTTTTTTCATTCTTTTTAGTCGTTTTTATTTTGGCTGAATATCCGTGTATGTATTTGCTCTCTTTCTGTTGGAGCACCTATTATCCACTCCCAACCCACGTCTCCATCCAATGTGATTCTCTTTACTCTTTTTGTCCTTAAATTTTATGACATTCTTTGGTGTTTATATGATTTCGTTTTCTTATTTGGGAAGATTTCGTTTTTTTTTTTCTATATCTCTTTTGGCAATCAGAAATGTAAACAGTGACGAAATATTTTTTTTAGAAAAACAAAGCACAATATAATCACTCATGTATACACAAATACAAAACTATACCTTCAGACACCGTTAAACATAAGCATATACGCGATAGGTCTACACACTCTCACACGCGCGCACGCACACACACACAAACACACACACACACACATATATATATATATATATATATATATATATATACACTCTTCTTAGACTTTATGTTTATTACATTTAAGATTTTTTTTTTAAGTTTGATAAAACCGATTATCTCATCTGTCAAAATCCAATTAAAGTTTTCTATCTTTAGCAATGTATTATTTCATGTTGGGTAAATATTTGCTATGACGATTTTATTAAAACACAAAGAATAAACAAAAAACAGAAGGCAAAATGACAATCTAAAAATTGAATTTATTTTTGTATTAAAATTTAATTATTTACAATTTACATTCTGCCATTTTCATTTATATTACTTAGAATCCACCAAATCTTCAAGTCGCTAAAAATACAGTTTGAAAATCTCTAATGCGATTCAAAGTTCCCCAAAATATAGTCATATAATGAGGCATTTACTCTCTAAACTGAAGTGTCAAATCTTAGATAATGCTGCCCGTTTATGAGCATCCCCCGCTATAATGAAAACTAGACGATGAGACATGGGATCTGGCGGAACCATTGTGTAGGTATATCTCACCGGCGCATTCAAGATCTGTTTACAAGATGCACTAGTATGTTACAGGTGATGGGAATTTAATGACATTTACAGCATGTCTTATATGTAATAAATGTAGTTTTACAACGCAATGGCAAATTGACTACATCGATGCCAGCCAAGTTTTGGTGGAACGCTATTAAATCGGTCGAAATGGAGTAGGGTCAAGTTACACTTCTGAAAGAATGCATCGCAGCTAGAATTTGTGGGAGAGTATAAATAGGTGCAAATAGTCTTTAAGAAAATCTTCGTCTGCGACACATGCCACATTTCAAATGTAACCTTTACAAACATCAACAGAGCATATTCGTGGTCCGAATTTAGCCGCAGCAGTTTGCACATTACCGTAGAGACGGGCTTGATCCATTGTTACATGCGGTTTATTTCGAAGCTTTAAGCTGACAGTCGTGCAGAAACAGCTACAAGCTTGATTCGTCCGATCAATAGGCAGGATTTCTGGTTCAAATTAAGAAAAACGTTATATGGAATAAATTATTTTTTTTATCGTTAGGCTACGGACATATTACATCAGAAAATAAAGGCAAATTAAAATATAGGTATTGTATGGAAATTAATTTTACTTTCTGATTAACACTCGTTCATACATACATAATACACTCATATATTATATTCATATTTATCTTTCAATTGTGACCCTGAGTGTTAATGCTTTTGCGATCAACAGGCAAATTGTCCGATGATCGCAAAAGCGTAAAACTCAGGGTTACAAATTCATATCCATACAACTTATCTATCTATCTATCTATCTATCTATCTATCTATATATATATATATATATATATATATATATATATATATATATATATATACATATATATATATATACATATACATATATATATGTGTGTGTGTGTATATACATACACACACACATATATATATATATATATATATATATATGTATGTATATATATATATACGTGTTTGTGTATAGTCCCTGCTTTATAGATTATACACTACTTATAACTTCTAAACTAACACACACGCACATATACATGCACACATAAGAACGTATAAACATATATATATATATATATATATATATATATATATATATATATATATATATATATATATATATATATAGAGAGAGAGAGAGAGAGAGAGAGATAAATAGATATTAAGTCATGCCATAAGTTCTGTCCGAATTTTTACTTTTTCTTAAAATGAACGAAATTTAAAGAGTATTTTATAATGTCTAATGGATCTGAACATTATCTTTATGTTTAGATGCATTTAAACTGATCAAATTTTATTTCAGAGAACAATAAAATTAAATTTTGTCTGATTAAAACCCTGCTAACATGGAAGTACCCAATAATCACTTGAGACACCTAATACTTTATGCGTTCAAGAAAGGAAACTCAGCAGCCGAAGCGGCTAGAAACATTCACTCAGTTTATGGAGAGGAATGTGTGAATGAAAGTAGAATATGTTTTGCAAAATTCAGAGGTGGAGATTTCACCCTTGAAGATGAAGATCGAAACGAACGTCCAGCTGAGTTTGATGAAAAGCTTCTTGGAGCAGCACTTGAGGAATTGGTAGTGGTTCTCAGTTCAAACCATACAACTGCTCATCGTCATCTTCAACAACTTGGAAAAATTCCTAAACTTTGAAAATGGATGCCTCATGAATTGTCTGAAAACAACCTCAAATCCCGAGTTGACATCTGCTCTTCTCTCCATTCTCGCCAACTTGTTTCACCTTTTTTATAGACTTGTGAGTGGCGACGAAAAATGGATCTTTTAACGAAATGTTAAGCATCGTAGACAGTGGCTTGGTAAAGGGGAAGGACCCATGCCACAACCGAGAAGGGATCTTCATGGGCAAAAGGTTCTTCTTTCAATCTGGTGGGATCCTCAAGGAATAATCCACTTTGAATTCGTACCACCTAATGCAACAAGTAATGCTCAAATGTCAGCAATTAGAGCGTTTGAACCAAGCTTTGAGGAAAAAAGACCTACTCTAGTGAATCAAAAAGAGGTGATGTTTCATCAGGACAATGCGCGACACCACACAGCAAGAATCACGTCACAAAAGATCGAAGAACTTGGTTGGAGGAAAATTCCTCATCCACCTTATTCTCCCGATCTTGCTCCTTAAGACTACCATTTGTTTCGTAGCTGACAGAATCATTTGGAAGAAACAGCTTTTGTAACACAGGAAGAGGTTAAACTGACATTTTTGAGTTCTTCGAATCAAAGCCAAAAATTTTTTACAGTAATGGAATTAGTAAGATTGTTAACAGATGGAAGGAAGTCATAATCAGGGAAAATACATTGTTGATTGAATCTGTAATGAAATGTAACATTTGCTCACTTGTTTTCTTTATTCAAAATTCGGACAGAACTTATGGGATGACATGATAGATAGATATATGATATAATATATTTTTATGGTAAGAATTTACGGGTGAAAATTCCATTTATCATGGATAGAGCGTTTGTAAATATAGAATTGAACCCTTAGTTCAAAACTCAGTGCGAACAGTTTGTTTCACGCTTGAAGGCAATCTTTAGGCCGTGTGTATTGTGTTTTGGTTAGTGTAATTATATATGATGGCCAATAGTGCCTTATGCGTTATAAAATCTATTATATGTTGATTGGGTTGGCTGTAACGGTTATGATATAAATTATTCTATAGGCTATTGAGTAGAAAATATATTTTGATCAAAATGCAGGTATTTGCGTCTTTATTTTAGTGTTGATTTTTCATTATTTACTCATTATTTATCTCATGATTACTTAATTATTTGTTATTGATAATTAAAATTCCATTTACTTGTGTTTAATATATGCATTTGTAGATTATTTTATTATAAATTTAATTATTCGGATCCACACTTATTTGTGTAGACTCTAGAACAAATTTAAACCACGCTTTTTTATAGTAAAATCAGTAATGCATTTAAAGGAACGGCAATATGTTTACGCATTATATTTATAAATAAATACAAGTGAAGGTTACGAAATTTTTTTTCTGTATGGGGAACAGGCCACTGGTATGAGGGCGGACACAAGGACGTCTGCAAAAGTGACATGAGAGCGATGGACATCGAAGGATGGGAAGATGTCGCCAACGATCGCTCACGTTGGAGACGCGATTTGCGCCAGTGGTTGGAGCGCATAAAGAAGAAACTGATGCTTGTCGTGGGGAGAAGCGTTCACGAAGGAACGTAGAGAAAACAGCGACATAAGAGAAGAGCGTCTTAACATGCATTCGTTGTAATCGAGACTGTCACTCTTGTCTCGGCCTGAACAGCCATAACAAATGGGAGACATAACTTATTGAACGCAGATCCATGGTCACATCAATGCTTCATTTAATCATGAATTCCAAACGCTTTGTTTTCTCATTTCAACTGTGCAATCTTCAATATTATAATCAGTAGAAATGGTAAGTTTTGTTTTTCAATTTCCTGTTTACAAACATTCTATTTAGTAACAAAATTTTGCCGTTTTTTTGTCTTTGGCCAGTAACTAATATTTCATAATTGCATTTTCCTAGAAATCAAAGGGAATGATTATTATTTCTTTCAAAATTTGTTTTCATAATCGATGTTTTGACACTAAACTATTCTCCATTATGCTCCTCATATATTCAGCGCTGAGTTGCTGAAAGAACATCTAGAACGTTTTAGATGTTTCAAGAACATTCGATAACTTTCTTAATGTTTTAGAAATTCCTGCAAGTTTCTTGCAGCATAGTTGGCAATATACATACATGGAAAAGATCAACGGTTTCGTTTACCTATAGCAGGCTAAGTGCTAATAAGTCGTCGTTCATAGTTGCATTCGTCACAGATGGCACATTTATTAATCTGGCAGACGCATTTTCTATGTGTCTTCCGAATTTATTAAGACAAAATCGAAAACGTACTCTGTGGCACATCTACTAAAATGCATGAGGCCTACAAGGGTTATTCCGATATGGCTGTCGGGGTTCAAGAGAAATTCGTGCAAGCATATTTCACCTGTTAATTCTAAAATAACTATAAAAGATAACATGGAAAGTTTGGTTTGTTTGGAATTTATTACGTATACGAATTTATTAATTATTTCTTAATTTAGATATTTTTTGCTTTTATTTTTTTTTTAAATTAATGTTATCGAAAATATTTATTAAATATGCTTCAAGAAATGCGTATTAGTGTCCACAGCATCTTGTATGTTTTCTATACTGGATCACTAGCACGTGCCATCATCATCATTATTAGGTCGAGAATTTTTCAGGGATTCTTCCTTCCACCCATCTCTGTCAGACATCGCGGTGGCAGGTCCTCCAGATGGCATCCAGATTAATCTACAAGTTGGTCGATGTAGGTGGGATGAGGCCTTCCAATTAATCTTTGCCGCGCAGTGGGTTCCATAGGAGGATCTCAGGGAAATGTTCTGACTTACTTCTGCAAAAGTTACCAGCTAGCCGAAGCATTCTCTCTCTCTTAGCGAAACTCAGATAGGAAAAAGGTGTCCATCCAGGCGTTTATTTTTGTTGTTGTTGTTGTTTTTTGTTGGATGTTTCTTCCAGAGTTAGAAAAAGGAGACAGACATCAAAAAACGCAAAGACAAGACCTGGGGTGTCCTTTATGGTAGTAGCACCATCTGGAAGTCCACTCTCTCTGACAATCTTAAGAGGGACTTCTTTAAGGCAACGGTATAATCTTTCTTGCGCTACGGCTCAGCAACATGGACACTGACGAAACACCAAGAAGTATCACTTGAGGGAACATACATTAGGATGTTACAACTTGCACTGGACATAAGTCAGAAGAAGCAAGAGCCATAAAAATACGTAATATTATGGAGGTTTAGTATCCAATAACTCAAAGTCGGAATCTTACATATCCAGTGCTTGATTTTGAAAAGTTTAAAAAATCAAAAACTGGTTGAAATATATTTGTATTATAATAATCATATTTGAGTTTTGCTCTTTTATAGGAGAGTATAGGGGGATATAGCCAAGAAATTCGCAATCCAAAGAATTTAGTAGGAACCAAGAGACCACTCAAGCAAATGCTTCTTTGGCATGGTGGACCCTTCCAAACGTCGAGCCGACAACAAAGCGCTTGCTATCATATATCGAGACCACTTGTCATACATCTCCCCGTTGCTCTGAGATCCCAGACATCATTCCCCCAAAGAAAATATGTTAAGGGGTCCACCCCTTTTTATACAAAGGACTCACTCAGTTTATACCTATATTACTGCCAGTGAATACCCGAGGAGAACGGAGTCGAGTCCAGAGTGACAGAGTAAAAGGTTGTAGGTAACCGGAAGAGTGAGGGGGAGCTAACAGTGTTGTAGGAGACACAGTGAGCGAGCACGTAAACTCAGTAAGATGTCATACAGCGATTCTTCAATAGCAAAGACTGTATATATATTTTGCTACAAACCCGTATTCCTGGAACTACTAACCTGCTTTACCAGTTTGTATTATTACGTTAATACATTATTTTCATATATTCATTCCTGGACGGTGTCTTAGTCGGACTACAAATGAAGATCATTCAGTGCAAGGAATTTCCCCAAAAGCTCACTAAAACCGAGAAACCATTGTGGTAGAATATTGTCCTGGAGAAATAGAAGGCCAAAAACAATGTGTAACTTGTTGATACTCTCGTGAAGAACTATGGTAAACTAGAATACAAGATGTCCTTAAAATTACATAGCCTTAATGCACACCTTGATAAATTGTAAAAGAACATGAGGGCGTACTCAAGAAGGTAGGATAGCGTTTCCATCAAAATATATTGGAATCATCAGTCATTGTATAACGAAAATCTTAATTGGAGTCTATATTTTGTGGAGGATTTGTGAAAATAATATAGATTTAAGCATAAATAACGAAAAACTACTCTTCTTTGTCGTCTCTCTTGTGTAATAGAAGAATAAATAAATGCCATTTTTTAATCATATGACGTTTTGTACCTACTTTGCGAGAACGAGAATGGTAATAGGTAAATTTTATAAATATTATTATTCCAATTACAAAAGCAAAGTTTGTAGGAAATAGTAGCCAATCATTTTAACTTCTGGGCGTACGCAAATAGGAAATATTAGATACTACCGAACGACAGAAATCATGTTACATTCGTGACTAATGTTACCATCAGATCATTGACGGTAAAATGAACACATTTCAATCAAAATGTTTGCCCATTTCAAATGCTTTATTAATTCTAAAAGCAAATCTCTATCTTCCGAAGATTTAATCATAATTTAAACATAATTCAGTAAATGATGTAAATTTAACTAGAATTTTAGCCACTGCCTTACACTGTTTCTGTCGTTTATACTGTGCGTTTGAAATATGGCGCTCTTATTGCAGACGCCATCGGTTCTCGACCATTTAGGCTAAGTTCACAGTGCAGAGTCTCCCTCCACTTCTATTTCCCCTTCTTTCTTTTTTCTATTATTTTCTCTGTCAAAACAAGTGGTTAGTCTAGAAACTGAGTACTTCCCTGTGTAAACTTTTAATTCAAGAGATTTTGACTTCATATATTATATATCCACTATCTGAGATTCATAAAAAGTAGATACCATGTCTGGCTTGATGGTCAATTTTCTGCCATTTTGAATTCAAGGCGGTCGCTCTGTAATTAGAGAGAGCTTGCTTTGGAGCCAATAAATTCTCTATGTATTGACCAATGTCAGTAAACTTGGTATCATTTTTTAGGGCTATGATTAGCCTATCAAGTAAATATATTATAAATAAAAATAATATAAGAATTATATCATGACCTCTTGAGATACCGCAACACAGGAAAACTGTCATCAAAGAAGATGTCCCGGTATTGGAAAAGCTTACTTCTTTGGCAGACAAGAAATTTGAATTTGTCGAATTTGGCTTGAAAATGTAAAATTTCACCCTCAAATTTCTCCCAAGTTTCGCATATGTTTTTTCTGAATTCTTTTAGTAATGAATGCAGGTGATCAATTATTTTTTTTTAATTTGTGAAACGTTTACTACCAGTCTGATAAAGAAATGCAGAAATCTGCAACCGTTCCGTCACATCTACTATCAGATGCATAAACCTTTTCCCTTGTTTGTAGTTGCTAGCATCCATTCACCATATTTTGTCCCAATATATCATTATCAATTAACACATAATCTATACTTCTTTCCTTCAGATACTTCCCCAAGATGCAAATCATCATTTTGTCCAGATGGAATCCTCCAATACCTTGAAAGGGAACATATCCGGTTGCTGAAGTTGGATCTCATTTTCTCTCCTGTAAAATCCCTTATCAGCACAAAGTGGTCTATTTTCAGTTTCTTTTTGCAAAAGAAATCTCTCATAGTAGCATCAATTGTCATCATTGGCCGAGTGTGGAATAATTGCTTATAATTCATTATCAACAAGCTATTCATGGTGGAGAATGATGATATTTGATGTTTTTACACTTGATGGGCATGTAGATTTAGAATGTGGGTGATAGAGAGATAGTATCCACATCCTGCGTTGTTTAGAAAACGCCTAACCCAATAAAGAATTCTGAATCACTTTGCATGGTTTAAATGGCTCTTGGATTAATCCTCTTCTTACAAAAAATAATCTTTTAATTAACTTTTAGCACTCAAAAATATACTCTAAAGATTTAGCTTTTAGTGGCAGTGTGTGTAGAACTTCACTTATTTCAAGACACTGTACGTCAAATGCTTCATCACTATTCAGAGTATCAAAATAGTGTCACGGCGTACACCTATTCTAGAGGGTGTCGTCTCTTCATGATCAAAGTTATCCCTGGCTCTTTGGATTATAACTGAATCTTTTATTATGTATAGAATAAGAGTTCTATGGAAACCTCCTTCTTTTATAGTCTTTTTAGTAAGACCCATAATAATTCTTTCTATCTCATCATGGCTTATGCCTAATCCTAATCTATTCATAGATTTTTTATGAGCGTTTTTGAACGTGATATCTCATGCATTGCTCGGGATATGACCAAATGGAATGGAGTCTTCCTACAAACATTGTGTAGCATGTAATAGAAGCTTTGAATAATAACATCTGTTTTACGTCTGATGTGATCAGAGTTGATTCGACGGGGAAATATATAATTGAAAAGGACTCCCATAGTTTTGGACGATTGTTGGCATATTGTTCATAACTTATCTTGATATCCTTAGTCGAATTAAATCTTCCCTCTGGATTAAAGTTCATGTAACATAGCGTAGCTTTACAGCAGAGATTTTGATTACCCCGTCAGTTCAGAATGTCTTTGCAAGATTTGTTGAAATGATGTCACCTGAAAAAAGACATTTGTGATTTGTTCTTTTGCTTGGGATATGTAACGCATATCGTTTCAGCAAAAGTGATTGTTCAACTATTTCTTTACACTAAAGCTATTTAACTGAGAACGTAAACTTACCATTCAACAATCTCTAATATCGGATATGGCATAACCAAGTCGTGATATTTTCACTACTTCATCAAATATTCTGCATCTGAGGATCTGTATCATCTTCTTCGAAAATCATCGTTACATTAACATCACGTCGTATTTAGAAATACTGCAAAGTGTGTACATTTCGTCTTTATAGATTACAATGGCTTTCAAGTGATTCTTAGCCGGAATCTCTTCACTGAGCCGATACTTTTGAGACTGTCCTTGACATTTTATGCATTTTTTCATCCCTGGGATCTGAAACCTGTTGTTTCTTCTTATAAATTGAATAACATATCTTTAAACGATATTTCATTTTTCGCATGTTCCCTTTTGATAAGCCATTCAGAAGACCTTCCTGCCCTATCTGTGAAGTCTTTTGTATTGTTTCTTGCACATTAGACGTGTTATATATTTACTTTACGATTACCTTGTGTATCTTTAACATGCTGGCAAATAATATATAAATCCAGATTTCTCTTCTTTTCTGGAACGACCTGGGCAACACATGAGGGGCCTGGTAAACTGTCTGACATTTTCAATTTGCAATGATTTTAGAAGATTACAAATGATAAAATTCTCTGAAAATAAGACAAAACAATTATTTAAAAACAATATATTGAAATATTTTTTTTATTAACAGGAACCAGGTTTAGAGAAAATACCAGATATGTTTAGATTTCCCGATCAAAAACGTCATTCAGAATAGGGGTTAAAAACCTGAATATTTGTTGAGGTAAAGCTATGACCATTAAACTTTGCAGGGATTATGAATACACATATTTTGATGGTGATGACTATAGAAGGTGACATCATCAAATTTTGTTTTAAATTATAAAATTCAGTAAAAAACTTAGGAAATGCTGCGACTTAATTTTCTATGGAAATAAAATGAAAATAGTTTTTGGCGTTTCTCATAAAATTTAACATTTCCTAATCTTAAGCATATAATTAATTACATTACTTTTATTTATAATATATGTTCATGATCTCCGAAATCTACTGAAATTGGTCAATACAGCGAGAAGTTATTGGCTTTGAAGTAAGCCCTCTCCTAATCAAATAACAGCCATCTTGAATTTAAAATAGCGTAAAATTGCCCATCAATGCAGACATGGCAACGAATTTTTATGAATCTCAGTGTATTTACATTATCAAAATGTCTTGCCATGAAAGTTTACACTGTATGCAACTCAATTCCTAAACTACATTTACTTTGTGAGTAAGGGTTAAAACCCGGTGTATTTGTTGATTTAAAAAACAATATTTGCTGTTAGCATGAAGTTTTTAACGAAAGGACACAGGAGTACAGAAAAATACTATAAATGTTTTTTTTTGCGTGTACTAAATTTTCTGTACAAATAAAATTATAATGTTTTTTTGGCATTTCTCACTAAAATTTTATATGTTCTTGCATTAATCCTATACTTAATTACATAGCCTAGAAAATGGTAGAAATTTCACTGAATTTGGTCAATATGGAGAGAAATTATTTGCACTAAAGTAACCCCCAATAAAATAGTGGCCATCTTGAATTCAAAATGGCGGAAAATTGATAACCAAGACATCGAATCTATCTTTTTATGAATCTCAGATTATGTATTCAGAACATCTGAAGTCAAAATCTCTTGATGTGAAAGTTTACACGAGACCGAACTCAGCTACTTGACAAGGTGTCTTTTCCCCTCTTTACATGTGATCAAAACTGAATAGTCCGTTATTTATACAGTATTGGTAGAGTGTAACGGTCGTACGAAGTAACGAAAATGGGTACATACATAAATTGTAATGGGATATAATAAGTTTAAATAGAGAACGAGCCATAGAAATTATATCACAGGCGCGCAACCTTTTCATGTTTCACAGTCTTTTCGATATTTGTGCATTTCAATTCAATTGAATAGTTCGTATACAGGTTAGCGTTTGCGCATTTCTATTTTAATTCGATCGCAGACCGAAAAAAATAACTTTAAAATAATTTCAGTCATTACCGTATAATATACGAAATAAATCTTATGAATATCTGAAAATTTAAGGCTTAAAAATCATGGCTGATACCAGACGTGCCATTCTCCATCTCATTTGACTTGCGTAATTTTTACCTGAATTCACATTTTCGCCATAAGTCAAAAAGTGGACACTTATTTTGTGGTAATTTCTATATTGCCAGTTTTTAGCTCCCGATAAATACAAACGAATAGACTTATACTGACATAGGCACAAACAGACTGATATATTCATTGGTTTGCTTTATACGGTTCATTAACCATTTGAGGATCATTTAACGCCAGGAAATATTAAATAGTAAGAATCTTTTAGAGATAATAATAATTTACTGATACAAGTCCTAATATTCAACCCATAGTTGGGGAAGAAGAGGTGACTTTATACCTTTCTCACGGTAAGTGAATATAAGGAACCTGACTAGAATTGGAACTTGCAATTCCGTGCCGTTATATATAATATACGACCCGAACACCCAAGCTTATAGTAGCTGGTATTTCCAAGCTGTCACTCTTCTAGGAAATGACATGGGTTGATGCTGCTTAATTTCCGTGATCGTACGCGATATGGCCGTAAGCTAGGTAGATAATAATAATCTGATGTCATTAGATAGAAACGGATTTAAACAAAAATCGACATGGTACTAAATGATTCCCACTGCAATCAAAAGAAAAAAAAGCTGACTACTTTTATTTACTTTTTTAATTTCATTTCCCAACCATACATCATCATCATCATCATCGTTCCTTGACTTTTGAAATCGTAGGGTGAATCAGCATGCAGAAGCCACACTAACCCTTTTTCTACAACGGTCTATCAACGGCAGCCATCGGCAATTCTGGTAAAGTCATACTACTCCATTAAATGACATTGTCCAATCAGTTTTTGCGTTCGCGTCCTCTTCTACGTCCACCTTCAACGGTGCCTTGCATGATAGACTTGCACAAGATGTTTGGCTTATACTGTGTCCAACCCACTACAAGGCACGATGGCCTGTGCAAGGCCATACATAAATGACGTCATAGAGTGTTTGACAGACAGTAATTCATTTCTTCAGTCTTTCTTTTCTTTTTCTTTTTTCTTGCATTCAAATTTTTGATTTTATACTGCATCTCAATGTATGTGTTGTCAATGGGTATATATTATTTCAAAGTCTTATTCTAAATTTAGTTAAACTGTCTTTGATTTCGAGTGTATATACTTCTGATGTAATGGATACCGGCTCGGAATGAGAACGCATTAGAGCCGAGTTCGAATTACATTCGAGTACCTTCTATTCACTTACGCACAAATACCCTTGGAAAAGGTATGGATCCATCTCTTCTCCGTCAGCTATGTTTTAAATAGCAGGGCAAACTCTGTTCCTTCGCTTTGGTAGGCAACCAGTCTAACACAGAAAAAAATGGCAACGTACTGTGGGAAAATTTTTCAAAATGGGAAAAAACTAGGATCGCCAAAGCGTTTGTTACATGTAGCCATTAACTGAGTGTACATTAAATACACAAGCAGACTCGTGTGCAGGAGAGATACACGCATTACGCCTTCTTGTTGGTGACAAATTAAAGTTTCGAAAATTCAAAGATCAGTAAGAGCTGTCCAAGCCTCACTTTTCAGACACGACAGAATCGAAAAGCGTCTTCATTTCCCACCCTACAACCTTTTTCACATAGACGAAAACTGGCAAACTTTTCCGTGATCTATCGCTATTTCCATCGAATGTGATTTCAAGGCATATATTCCTATATTCCACCAGTTCTAACCTTCACGGCTAAGAATTATCATGCTACGGACATTGTTGCAAAGCAATCTAATTCCTTTGGTGATTTGTAAGTTCCTGCTTCTCGCGAAACGCTCTCTCTATCACGACTCCCAAGTGACTCTTTTCCCGATCACTACGATCTTAAACCAAGTTCAACATTAAGCTTTAATCTTTGCTACATATGCATCAAATCCATGTCTCATACACTTTAAACCCTCTACTTCCAGTGACTTCCAGGACGTGTATAGGGTGAATATCACTATATATCTAATTTTTAGCCTTTCTCTGTCTATTTATTACCGAAATTATCCTAGAGCTTTGGAGGTAGATCCCCATAATAATATATATTCTGAAACCAGGGTACTTGGATAAGTATATTCAATTCGATCAAAGGGGGTCCCTGAGAGCACAAATTCCCCACTGGATTTTTTTTTTTCCTTTGATAAAAATTAAATTTAAATTTAAACTAGGGAATGCCTTCAAGGATACTTGGATAAGTATATTCCATGGTGTTTAAATTCAACGACTCCTATCTAAAATGTAGAAGAAGAAACCCTAAAGATGGAGATAAAATCGGCAAGATCGTTGAGTTATAGCTAAATGCATTTTTTCTCCACAAAATATAACAATGATTCACAATCAATCATAATTTTCTTACAAAAAACTAGTGTAAATATATATATATATATATATATATATATATATATATATATATATATATATACATATATATAATTATATATATATATATATATATATATATGTGAAAATATTGTAGAAAATAGGAAAGAAACTGGTTTGGTAAATAATCCAAATTTCTTTAGTGTTTGTGTTTTTATTTAAAAAAAATATAGTGCTCGATACGAAAGTAGAGCATAAATATAATTATTTATTTAAAAATATGATTCCAACTCGCTACATAAGAGGTCTCATGTTTCAAACCTACTTTAACTCAAGTTAATTCAAATATTATTTTGAAGTTTTCGGCTCTTGTTTTGAAACATGAGACCTCTTATGTAGCGAGTTGGAATCATATTTTTAAATAAATAATTATATATATATATATATATATATATATATATATATATATGTATGTATGTATGTATGTGTGTGTGTGTGTGTGTGTGTGTGTGTATCGTGAACTCTCCTGTTGTTGATCAACGCGGGCTCTTGATCCGCGCCTATCGTGGACCCTTTTACGACGTATGAGGGTCAGGCCACTCAGTTCCCAGGAAGCGACAGCCAGACATACTGCACATATGAATTTGATTATAGTGGTGATGGTTTCGTGCAGAAACAACTACACTTTCTGAAGAGCTGAATACAGTGACCTGGTGTACTACGTGCCACAATGTCCCCAAACAACCCTGTTTTGAATTCAGAGTTGTCCTTCTACTAGACCAGTTACTATCTAACGATATTGAACCCAGTCTGTCCTGCTATTTACCCATAACCGGGGAGGGGAGAATTTGCGGATTCATATCTTTCGCAAGAGTATCATTAGCTCTTAAGTGCATGTAACAGATTCGACTGGAATTCGAATTCGGCTCTCCGATTCCTCAATCCGAGCCGCTATCCATTACTCCACTCGCATGCAAAGAATTATCACAAATTTTTTTAAATGTTTAATGAACACAATCTGTTACTTACACTTTCAGTCACATATTTTATTCTATGTACTGTGTTCCTTCAGAAATTTTGGGTCATGGCTCTTCACAATTTCCTGTTCTTTGCAACTGTTGATAAATTTTGTCTTTTTTCCTCCCCAAAATCCTGTTTTATCAATCATTTATAAAACCCTGTCAAATTGGTTATACCTTGTTTTCCTCTAAACCTTTTGCTTCTAATCTGTCCTAAGAGTATCAGAATTTGCAAACCCACTTTCTGCACTTTTTTAATAAAAATATTTTTTTTCAGGATATAAAACCGAGTATTGAAAATCATAGTCATTTAAAAATGTTATTTTTTAATTATGTTTCTTTTTTCATAATAAATATTAATTAATAATAATATAATATTAATAATCAGATAATTATGCACCAAACTTTTATATATATATATATATATATATATATATATATATATATATATATATATATATATATATAAACATATTGTGTTATATATCAAACAATGAATGAATGAATTATGTTTGAACATGAGCCCTCCTAAACTCCGTATATTTGTTTTAATTTCGGGTGAAAATTAATACAAAGATTGTCCAACATTTGGATATTTTTTTCATTAAGCTGTTCCTTGATTTAAGCTTTCGGCTTAAATTAGTAATCTCATTCGGAATAATAGAAGATTTCTATGCGACGATAACATCTATATCAAAATATATATATATATATATATATATATATATATATATGTTGTGTCGGAAACCTACCCCCCTCTTGAAGATGAACTTATCTGTGTCTGTGAACAAAGACTTTAAATAGTGACATGTCAGTTGACATGGGAGACCGAGAAGTTCTTAGCTGAGCTATTTATTGACTACTCAGGCGATTTCTGTACCTTTTACCAACCTATTAAAACCCTTTTTTTTTGTTACGTGTTATTTGGTGTTTGTCTCTACTAACCCCAAATCAACATCATAACAATATATATAAGGTATATATTAGGTTGGTGCAAAAATAATGACGCAATAATGTCGTTTTTTGACGTATTTTTAATGTCAAAAAACGATATTATTACGTCATTATTTTTGCACCAACCTAATATATATATATATATATATATATATATATATATATATATATATATATATATATACAAGGTGACTGAAAATAACTCCTTATTTTAAAATATATATAATTTATTTACTGACTATAATTTTTACAACAAATGCTTGTTTAGCATGAGATTTTATTTAAAATTCGATACGAGCTTCAGATTTCGCTATCAGATTCTCGAGCCATCCAGGGATCGCGTCAAATGATTTCATCAGAATCTCTTGTGTTTTGGAAGACATAACTTCTTGTGTTTGCCCTTCAATGATTTCAAAGTCTTCATTTGGTATAGTAGGTTTTACTTTTCTAAACAACCATAAAGAAAAAAAAGTCACAAGTTGTTCAGGGAGAACTCCTGGCTGGACACTTATACATACATCGGGAGTTACTTTTCAATCCCACTGCATATGCATATATATATATATATATATATATATATATATATATATATATATATATGTGTGTGTGTGTTAGAAAATAGGAGGATTTCGTCCTATATTTTAGACTCATCAACAGTGCGCATCCACTACCGAGAATTGAAACTTGAGCAGGTACGTTATCGGGCAAACGTCATACCAACTATTGCAACGAGCCTCGGTGATGAAGAGGTAGCAAATCAGACTCGATATAGCGGACAGCTGATGTGTCCCAAATATAAGACGAAAGGGCCGTCCAGTGCTTTCTGTATTCTGTTGAGGTTTCTTCTAGACTCGATGAATACTTTATTATAATTATCTTAAAACCTCCTAATTTCTATCACTTGTATATCCTTCATTGATCCGGCTTCTAATGCTCTGGATGGAGCGGCTTGAGGATAGTAGTCGTGGCTCGTGGGGGAAGAGTCCTATGGGCAAAAGAGAAACTCGGATGAGTTCCACCACCTTAGATCTGATCGAGTGACGCTATTTTGAGTCTGATTCGCTAACTCGTCGACACCGAGGCCCATTGGAACAGTTGGTCTGGGGTTCGCCTGATAACGTAACTTTCCGGGTTTCAATTCTCGGTAGTGGAAGTGTATCGCTTATGAGTCACAAATATAGCACGTAGCGGCCGTCCAGTTCATTCTGTTGTGGTTTACTTATTATTCTTGTGTGTGTGTATATAAATATAAGAAACGCACTCTGTCCTTTGGCAATTGATTGGACTAAAAAGAAAAAAAATGTTTTGTATATAGTCAATTTCATTTAGTTGCTTATTTTCCTTTTCGTTCACGTCTCCTTCATTTCATTTATTATCCTACGATGTGGTAACAGTTGTTCTACCAAGAATGTTACAATGTCATATGAAAATAGACGTACATTTACTTTTAATGTTATAGCCATTAAACAATTTCTGAATATTTTCAACGCAGTCAAATGCTTTCCCTTCTTCTTGGAGTACTATTATTTGAATCAAAATTACGTTCAGACTCATTACAGTGAGCAAGAACTGCCTTGAGAGTATGGTTATCTAAAAAACTCCTTTTGTGTAAATATAATTTTTATTTCAATTTCTATATATTCAAACTCTTAATTGATGTTGTTCTCATGTCCAGCTTTACCCGATGTGGTAGAACCTGTTAGAATCCTCAGCAATTGTCAAATAGTGCGCCCCCAAAATAGATAAATACATGAAAGTATAAAAATACATTAGAAAAATATACCGGCAATACATTAAAAAAATATTTTGGCATTAAATGACATATATCGATTTCATATATCTTTAACAAAAACTAACAAAAACCTATGGGTTCCTTGTTAAAATTATCACAGTTAAGTTTAGGTTTATTGTGTTTTGTATTATATAATTTGAACAAGGGAATTACTCCTATGTAACTTTGATAAATAGATTTCAGTTGATCAAATTGTACTATACATTTCGTTGTTTTTGAATGTTTAATTACATACTCTCTTTACTCTAGTTGTACTGTTTAATGAGTAAAACAATATATTTCAATACGATTGTCAAGAATGTCCGATTTTCTATTTTCATAAATTTTATGAACCTGTTTTTCTTTCGCGTAATATGAAACAATTGAGATATTGAAGGAGATTAAAAGTAACTTCAAGTTTTTGAGGGCTACAAATTTGGAGTACTCTTAAATAGAATTCAATATATATTTCAGATGTTGTCATGGATAGAATAGAAATTTATGAAGAGTTCTGCACGAAGGGTCATAAAACAATTAAGGTTTGACCAAGAGAAAATATATATATATATATATATATATATATATATATATATATATATATATATATATATATATTTGGGGACCGCTTGTGAATTCCAAATTCCCATGAAACTCCAATATTGGAGCCGGCTCAACAAACCTCGGTTGAATGCCGTTACAAGTACAGGGGTAGGATATATATATATATATATATATATATATATATATATATATATGTGTGTGTGTGTGTGTGTGTGTGTGTGTGTGTGTGTCCTCAAAAACTTGAAATCATTATAAAAGGAATTATCTTGAAATTGAACAGTTTAGGTGTTGATCATCATAAATTTCTTATGGGACCAATTACATAAGTGTCTAATATGTGCACCGCCTGTTACACAGTACACGTCAAGACGGTATTTAAGCTTTTGCCAAACACGCTGATGTTGATGATGGCTTACCAGATCCTTTAGCTTTGCATCAGTGGCCTTCCTCTTTAAATATTCGGTACCAGGTCCAACTTTAATTTTGCCAGCCGCTGAACTTTTTTCCAAATTTTGCTTTGAAGGCACGCTGCATAGTCATGGCTGACTGTGTGCGAACATATTCCAAGACGCAAAATGACTTCTCTTTCGGAGTGAACAGCATGGTTCAACCTGAATATAGAACAAAAATAAAGCATTAAATAATAAATCTTGATTTGTTTCTATACATTCTGTGAAAATCTGAGGTTGTTTCAACAAGAAGTTGTTGTAAACTCTACCTGTTTGTTTGTTATCGATCTCATCTTAGGGGTTTGCAAACCGATCCCCAGAACAATATATATTCTGAAACTACATTACCCAGAGTACTTGGATAAAAATATATCATTATGTTGAAAGGGGTCACCCCAGGGCATAACTCCACTACTGCTTTTTTTTTCATTTTGATATAAATTAAAATTAAATTTGAGCAAAGGAATGACTCCTATGTAACTTGGATAAGTTTATTTCAATTGATCAAATATTGAATTTGATTTTGGCCAAATATCTTAAATTTGCATACATAAAACAATAATTTGAAGAGGCTCTTGGCGCTTGTAGGGTTAATGTTCTGTTTTAATAATAGTGTTCGTGACACCTATTTACCTTATTGCAAAAACAGGCTGTACAATTCTTAATATATACAATCAGCAGAATTTTTGTACGCTGGGGTTTCAGTTTTTTTCTTTTTCAAAAAAATGTAATCGCCTTTTTTATGTATTTTAAATACCAAGTCTTTTTAAGAAATTATGTCGGATATTAGAGCGAGGTCAGCGCAATACCAAAAAAAAAAAAATGTATAATTTAGATTATTTTACATCTAAGATTGCAACAAGAGACGGGATCATTGGAGGCTCACTTGAGTTTCATTTTTTTTTAAATCAAGTTAGAGAAACATGATAATGTTTTCCCAGTAGAGCGAATTTTTCAACCATATGTCTACTTATATAGATTGCATGGTTACTGTTCGTCTGAAGCGAACGTTGCTAAATAGATTAAAACCTTGCGATTCTCAAGTGTCGAATAAAAGTAAGTTGAATACCCTTCGCTAATTTAAAATCTACTTTTCAGGCCATGGAGATTACAAAACTTGAAAACGATATACAAGAAAAAAACATTATAACTTGTGTTGTTTAAGACCACCAATAATACATTTAAACACTTTTATATGTTATTTTCCTTCCTGATATCAGCGATTATAGTTCAATACAACACGTCCTTGTGGGTGATGGATTATTCAATTAGCCTATCATTATTCTATCGGACGCGTTACATTCTTAGATTAGCTCAGAGCTTCATAGATAGGATCGGCCACGCCATGTTAGCGGTAGCAAACCAACCCGATTTCCTACGTGTTTATTTGATAAGGTGTAATTTCAATTCAGGGAACTTCGTCCTAAGATCTGTATTTTATGGAACCAGCTACGAGCAGTAGCCCACCACGACAACTACAATTTTGATCTTTTAAGTTCTGGGTCAACCGATATTTATCCTATGCGTCACATTAATATGCATTTCTTGATTCCTTCTTTCCTCCTCTTACAATAATCTCACTCACTATTGCTTCAACTTGGGTGGCTGTAAAAAGAAAAACAAAACTTTACCGACTCGTTTCGTCTTCTGACTTCTGATTTTATTTTGCAACAATTATTTATAAACAGATGTAAAGAATATTGTTATGTTTAAAACAAAATTATGAAATTCAAACAACATTTGACTCATTACCATCTCGCCTTGACAATGCTATGTCATATGAAATATAATATGATAACGGATATTCTTAATTTTTCTTTGACGTAATGTGCGAAAACAGCTACTAAATTATTCAAACAGACAGAAATCCTGCAAATTTAGATGATGCTGGGAAACAAATATTGTGCATGCTATCTTTATACATTAGTATGTTTTTTGTAAAATAAAATTATATAATTCTGTCACAGATTAATTCGGCCAAATTCTTAATCAAAACATAATATCAGTTCATATTTTAAATAACAGCAGAGTATCAATTTCGCTACAAGTAGACAAAATATCTAAAATTCTAACCGACAGGGTTTTTAAACTGATATCAGATTGATAGCAATCCTACATTTTGTCGGATATCAAATATGGAGAAATGAAGTATATGTTTTGCTCAACGTAAACCTTAAATTCAATGATTCCGAAATTGTATCCATGTTTACAACTATCGCTTTATCATGGCCCTAACTCCATAAATATATTTGCTTCGCTTGGCATAGATGTTTGCCAAAAGTAATTAAAGAAGCATCAAGGTAACTTTTAAGTCGACATTTTTATTTAAAAGCAACAACAAATATACGATATTTTCCTTCCATCAGTTAATAGATAATTCTAGAGAGCCTCGATGTGATTCCTACAGATAAAAATATTTATCCATATCAGTGAAAAACATATGTCTAAGCAGTATGCACATACGTATGTAAATCCTCTTTTATAAATATTTTGAGTGAATATATATTTGTTCTGTTTAGTGTTTCTTTGAAATATGTACGTTAAGATATGCACCACGACAAACAAGTGGGGAAGACGTTGTTTAGAAAGATGGGGAATTATTAATTCAGATACGGTGGCATGATATTATGTATTTTGAAGAGGCAAACCAGAGCAAAATGAAAGAGGAAACAGTTATTAGATAAGAATACACAATATCCTACGCCTCAAAGAATGCTGTTTTCTTGTTTAAAACACAATAGTGAAAGATATATATGCTGTATAAATTATTCCGTTTCTTAGCATATGTAATAAGCGCCGTCAAAAATACACATACACACACACATACACACATACATACATACATATATATATATATATATATATATATATATATATATATATATATATATATATATATATATATATATATATATTCTTCAACGTCCTGTATCCACTTGTGTTTTAGTGGCATTACTGTCTTAATTGAGGTGATACCGATTAACATTATATATATATATATATATATATATATATATATATATATATATATATATATATACATACATATATGTATATACACACATATATATGTGCATTTCATTGAATACGACAGACAATGTGTTTTGATTTAGTTTTTTATACAATTTCTCATGTGATCTAATTTTTCTTTTCATATGATAAATTATATAATAAATATCCGAATATTCTTTTCATCCGAGTGCTTTCGGCTATACATTTAGGAATTTTCAATGTTAAAATATGTTAAGTGTTAAATAATAAATTCTTTGTTGCATGTATGTATTTATATAATATCATTTTTCAAAACACGGTCAAGATATTGTGTCCGTCCCTGTTTATATTTGATATTATTGAGTGTTTTTACCCCCCACACACACACTCTCTGTCTCTCTCTCACACACACACATACACACACACATACACACACAGATATATATACATATATATATATATATATATATATATATATATATATATATATATATATATATATATACTCACTCACTCTCTTTAATCATTCATACAATCAGAAAAGCCATCTCAGTCATCATCAGATTTACATTATAAATGTTTCAATCGATAGGACAAAGCGTAGTAGCTGATAGGTTCATGCGCTTTTCAAAAATGACATCTGTGCATGAATTTGACCTGTTGTTATTGAATCGCCTGCTTATGCTTGTCATCGTAACAACGCATCAATATAATGTGCTTTTATTCAGTAAAGCCGTCTGTCCCTTTACACACACAAATACACACACATGCATGTACACATAATCCAATAACCAGTCAACGTATATCAAGTAGAGTTTAACATTGCCAAAGCATTAATCAAACAGCCGGTGTGATAATATATATTTTTTATTACGCTTAGAATTAATGGTTCATATTTCTTCTTGACATGGTAATCGCATTTAACAGTGTCGATCCGGATTATAATTTTTTTTTTTTATCTAGAAATTTGTTATTTAATGAACCTTCTTTCACTTTTCTGCATATAATTTTTTATCACCAGAATTTATCTTACAGATTTTAAAGTTTACTATTCATTAATGAATTGAATATTGCTGTCATATCTGTTCTGGTGCTTCCGGTGTACTTTTAGAGATTCTTGATAAAATGTAATGGAGTATATGCAATTTTATTTGTCCTAATCTGATATCTCGGATTCAGTCGCTTTTTCACCGCCATACCGTAAGTTCTCCGTGCCTATTATATAAATACTTTCATCGTAATTGTGGAAATGAAAATGTCTTTATGGTCCCTAGACTTTATGAATTTAAGTTCACTTCTAGATTGGCCGCAAAATTCTCATCATCTTACAGTTAAAATGGCTTGATAAAACTGTGTTTCTTCTCTCTTAATTCTCGCTTGTGGAACTCTCTTCCAGTTTCTTGCTTCCAAATCTACTTTGATCTTCAGAAATGTAAATGCAATGTCAATCGTCATCTAATGTCTTCTTGGTTCCTGTTCTTTTATTGTTCTCGCTCTTTAATAATCTATTTTTTTTCTCTGTCTTATATTCGTCTTAGTAACCCATTGTGTCATAGAGGCTTAGCTTTATTGCTTTGGGTGAAATGATTAAAAAATAATACCGATAACAGAATTTTGCCTTACAAAGATAGTCTTTTGCAGCAACAGGTAGTTGTAAATCATTACATCTCGTCCCACGTACATTTAGATGTCAAGGTTTGATTGAGGTAAGTCACGAATAATCACAGACCTGATGATATTATCTAGATTAGATTGGATTTTATGTGGGAGAGTTTTAAAAAATCTCTCTCTCTTGTACCTACTCCATTGCTCTTCTTACCACTCTTCCTCTTTATGTGTGTCTGTGTGTCCGCTTCTGCTTCAATGTTTGTCTCTGCATCCGTTTCTGCTTTCATGTGTATATGAATCGCCTGTGAGTAATACAGTTTTACTGTACTCGGGCTTACTCTCTTTTCAATTCATGACACACAAACCTGATTTGTTTGGCTTTGTAATATCGCAGTATTTGTATCTGTGAATCAGCGTACGTTCCACATGGTGTGTAAGAAAAGATCTATAGGAGATAAGCACGCTTCACAAACGAAATCAACGTGATTTTTTCTTCTATCTTTTGTCTTTCCTACGAAGCAACTACAAGATGGAAGTGCGAACGTAATCCACCAATCGAATTAAAGTAATCATTTGAAGTCATTGAATTAGCAACTCTGCTAATTCAATTTTTGAATCATTTTGCTTTTTATCCGTTGCAATGTCAACTCTGTTTTGTGATTTCACTATATATATTTTTTCTAAAACTATTTTTTAAAATTTTTTTTTACGTATTTTAATGTCGATTTCGACAGCTGAAATTCGAACTATGTACGAATAATAAAAAAAAGAGAATTTTTTCATGAAGCTTACTTCTTTAAGTTTTCTTGTTTTTTTTTTTGCTTTAATTTCTATTATTATTGCTATTTTTTATTGTCAGACACATTTTTCTTTTTATATTCTGTCTCTGTTCTACTTTAGAATCTTTATCTGATTACACATTTTTCTGTGATGCTAAATTCTTTTTCGTTTAGAGAAAAATGACTGTTCATTAATTCTACAATGAATTCATTTTAAAGATTTTTTCTGCAAGACCTTATTTTTAGTTGTTATTGACATGGTTGCCACACGTCATTTAGCTTCATTCCTAGTTACGCAATATTTTCTTACAGATTTGACACTATCTATTGTTTCTAAGATTGACAGTGGATCCAAATTTGATCAAAAGAGGGACAGGTATTTTCTACGCAAAACGTTTAATGGGAGTCTTTAACACACACACACACACACACACACACACATATATATATATATATATATATATATATATATATATATATATATATATGTGTGTGTGTGTGTGTGTGTGTGTGCATGTGTGTGTGTGTATAATACTAATCCTTTCCTCCACAAGCAAAGCAAATAAGATTCAAGAATTATTTAATGTGAAATAATATGAGAAGAAAAATTATTAATTAGCGAAAACATCAAAAGAATAGTAACTAAGAATATAGAATATAACGACTGATATTGCATTTTATTTTTTTAAAGATCAAACTTGACTGGAAAGCAAAAAGGTGGAAGAGACTTCCACAAACTAGAGGATTCGAGAAAAGAAACTGTTATTATAAAGCTCACGGTTACATCTAGTCATTTCAACTGTAAAAAACAATCTAGCATTGAGCATAAATTCAAAATCATAGATACCATAGAGGTAAGTTCATCAGAACAATTACTGTGGAAATATTTATAGAAAAAGTACAAAGATGCTAAATTAGGACGGGAGGAAATTGATTGAAACCGAGATGCCATGTCACGATTAGTGATGTTGCAGACTCTTTGGATTTTATTAAGCATCTCTACATACATTGGAGGAGCACCAGATCAGATGTGGCATCAATATTCAAAACTTGGACGAATGCTAGACATCTAAAGATCTATGGTAAATTCTGACGAAAAAATAGTCTAGCGCGAAAAAGTGCAAGAACTTTCGTAACAGTAGAGTTATCAAGGTAATTTCGACGCAAAACATTTCCGTTATATATTTTATATCACTTTGACGATAGTGCAAGCAAAGAAAGTTATACGGTGATTATGCGTGAGGATACTTATCAGACGAAAACGTCAGGTTTCTGCAAATTGACATGTGTGAGTAAAAACGACATGGTCATAGTTCAGTGTATTTTGTGTGTGTACATACATACATACATACATATATATATATATATATATATATATATATATATATATATATATATATATATATATATATGAATAAATATACTTGCAAGTTATGCTATATTTATCAGATATGGTGCTCAATATCATACATAGAGCGTATGAAATTTAGAAGTGAACATTGAAGTCAACACTCAGAGGCGACAGACTGTTTCACATGAACTGATGATTGCTTTCTTATGTTCTCTCTCTCTCTCTCTCTCTCTCTCTGTCTCTGTGTGTGTATATATATATATATATATACATATATATATATATATATATATATATATATACATATATATATATATATATATATATATATATATAGAGAGAGAGAGAGAGAGGAGATCAAATATAGACCAAATATGAATCAGAATCCGACAGAATTATAAGATAAAGCATGAGATATAGAGAAAAATATGAAGGGGCTTTTAGTTTTTTTACTTTTGTATAGATAGATAGATAGATAGATAGATAGATAGATAGATAGATAGATAGATAGATAGATAGATCATCAGAATTACATTGGAAGAGCACCAGACCAGATGTGGCAACAATAATCAAAGCTTCGACGAATGGTAGACTTCTGTGTTTGGTTAATTCTGATTAAAAAAAATTCTGATTAAATGTCCGTTGAAGAAATAGGAAAAGGTAAAAATAAAAACGTAAACGAAAATAGGAAAACGATTATTGAATATTTTAAGCAGAACGATCTTCTTTCACTCCCCCTCATGTGCGCATGTGTGTGGGAATCACACACATGCGCACGCACACATATTCACACACGGGGTATGATGCATAGTTTTTTGTGATGGCCTCTAACTCAACATGGAGGGTTTCATCAAGAGAGTCGAGGGGATAATATTGTCCTGACTCAAGAGGGCGGCTGCTGGAAGTGCCTATGCCGGACAATTTCTGCAACCACATCACCGCTTGCATCTGGCCATTTAGCTCCCAAATCTGCAACCCCCCACTCCACTTGATTATTAGGTGTGGGACGCTGTTGAGCGAGAGACCAACAAAATTCCTTGTAAGACAAAAGATGAACTGATGGCAAAGATAATAGCAGCATTCTTCAACTTAAACAAGGAGACCATCCAGAAGATTTTCAGGGGATTCCGAAGTCATTTAGAGGCCGTGGTTGAAGCCAATGGCGATTTTATTGAATAAATTTACTTTATTTCAAGATATGTTTGTGTAATTTTGGTAGATATATCTGTTAAAATGAGATGCCATTTTTACACTTTAACGTAATTTAGACAACAATTTATCTCTCACTATCGATTATTTGTAGTATATTATGAGGATATATAGAAAAAATAAACTGTTGACACTCAACTTCAAGAGGTTACAATTGGTCATAGGAAAGTACGAGAGTTCTTGCAAAGAAGCTGTCTGAGTTGAGATTACTCCTCACCAATAGTATATTAAGCAAATGAGGATGATTCATCCCATTCTATGTGGCATGGAGGGACTTGGATTTGAAAATCTGAACTGGTGGAAAATATATTTAACCAGAATATCTGCATCAAAGTAAGAAGCTAACAACTTTTCCTCTGTAGGTAGGTGTCGAAGGGTGGATAACACACAGACACGCACACCCACACACACATACCCATATATATGTGATCGTGTGTGTGTCTGTGTGTGTGATGTGCTTAAATATTCTCAGCGAGATAAAAAAAAAACGCTCTCGAAAAAATCCTCTATCTCATTATTTGGTCGAATATTTGAAAGTGGGTTGGGCGGGAAATTTTGATGCAATTCCACCTATGTATACATACCTGAGTGTGGAAGTGCTAGTGTCGAGCGAAATTAGCCTCGGGTGTCGGCCACACAGCGTGGCCTGTTCCTATAAAAAGAAAACGTCAGACGGCCATTAGGGAATGCGCCAAGAATTGAAACAAGTGAATACACCGACGCCCAAAATAAAGTTGAATAAATGCAACGACAACCATTAGAACAACATATAACACTAAGCAACATAATAAATTATGTCGCGAATCCCGTCTTCCTTATTATGCAAATCTCTGCCTAAACATGGAGCGACTCGGATTAAGGAATCAGAGAACCGAGTTCGAATTCCATTTGAATCCATTACCTTCAATTCTGTGATAAATCCGCTTCTTCTCCCCACACCTATGGATAAATAGCGGGACAGACTGGGTTCTATAGTGTTAGATGGCAACTGGTCTACTTCAGAAAGAAATGGCAACCTACTGCGCGAAAAAATCTGCCTCGTCAGTCATGTATCGAAAGATACATGATCGCCTAAGCGACACATAACTGACTGATGGAAAATATCAAATTGTATAAGATATAAAATGTCGCTTTAACTATAACAATTATAGTTACATCACGATCCCAACGGTTAATAATCTCGTTAAACTGGTCATTGATGCATCCTTGAGTGTACTGAAATTGGCGTAAAACATGTTTTGGGTGGCGTGCTCAAAATCCACACAAGGTCTAATCTAAATATTGGCTAAACAACAGCCAGAAGTTAACCGGCCAGAAAACCGGAAGTCTATTATTGCAGGTCTTCTGCAATTTCTTAGTGGTATGGCAGCGATTGCCGTTATGAATCGGCATATACCTTCCAATTGTATAGCTAGCCAAATCACATTACAGTACTTATAGTAAGCAGTATCACTCATATTTTCCTCAAGCTGTGCCTGACTCCTGGTCCTGTCTTTGGAATCAAATGCTGACGGCGATCGTTTAACGTCATCTACTGCTTGTCAGATAATATTTTTAAATTATAGAATTAGATAGATATTTATTGCTCTCTTACAGTTTTCAAGTCTTCATAATCTTCGATATGAGATGACTTGATATCCTGGCATATAATTTAAAGCCTACTAGATCGGGCGCGGCCATTACGTCCAGTTGGGTACCCACTTTTAAATCAAAAATATTACGCGTAGTTGATGATCTCTCTTGTAATTCTGGCCGGGAGGATTTTAAGAACTCCCAAATCCGATTCGTTTTGATTCCTACACAGCAATGTTTCCTTCTCGGTGCCGTTGCCTAAAGGAAAAGAACCAAATCCATCCATCCATCTATCTATCTATCTATCTATCTATCTAACTATATATATATATATATATATATATATATATATATATATATATATATATATATATATATATATATATATATATATATTAGTGGTAAATATACACATACATATAAAAAAAATAAATAAATTATGACCATGGAATATTAGTGTTTAAGCCTTTTTATTATATATATATATATATATATATATATATATATATATATATATATATATATAAAGACATTTTTATGTTTAACATTCTTTTTATAGATACAAATATTTAAGTAAATGCTCTGTTGATAATAAATAGTATTAAACAACATTTACCGGTAAATTTTGCTGAGGAGCTTTGCATTAGCGTATGTGGCAGTTGTTTATTGAATCGCCCTATCTCTCAACAGTGCTCAACTGAGATACATTTTCAAAAGCTTACATATATACATGCATACACACGCACAGGCACACAGACAGACAGACACACACACACACACACACACACACACAGATATATATATATATATATATATATATATATATATATATATATATATATATTACAGTTGCAAAATGTCAGTGTGATGGTTGTAACGTGTTAGCCGTTCAAGAGCTGCCGATATTTGCCCAACCTCCCCATGAGGCAGGATGCGGGACAATACCCGGTTTTATGTGGGGTAATTCCGAGCCCGTAATCTCAGGAATATTTCGCCGTAGACCCTTTCGCCGTAGACCCCAAAAAGGAACCCAGACGAGGCTATGTCTACAACATAGCCTCGTCTGGGTTCCTTTTTGTCTTCCGGCAATGAGTTCAACAAGTCAGCCATGACCCGGCAGCGAACTGCCTAACTCAGTTGCTAACCATCAGTATTTACCAACCTACCCCCAAGGCAGAATGTGGCAGAAGGCTGATTTTAATTTGGTGCGATTCCGAGCCCGTAGACTCAAGTAATTTTTCCCTTACACACCATATAAACGGGTGGGGTTTGCCTACCCCCCCCCCCCAGACAAGACACAGCCCCGTCTGCGGAGGCAGACAAAGAGTTCGACAAGCCAGTCGTGAGTCTGACAGCGAACTGCCTGATTCAGTTAAAAGCCGACTTCCTACTGCTTTGTAGTGGCTTGCTAATATTGTTGTCATTTACACGCTGCTAGACTCTCGCACATGAGCGGTTTAGTCCAGTATTGTTGGGGAGCTACCGGTATTACGTCAAAAAAGTTCCTCCGTATAATACGTCCGACGTACTATTCTACAACAGTGTATTTACTTAGAAATACTTAGAATTAGATGAGCTTGTATATAAAATAAAGTAGAACATAAGAAGAAGAAACAAATAAACTTTTTTACTTTCCTAGATAAAATGTTAGACCAAACTATGTAGTTACTTTCCAAGCATATCTTAGATGTGGAACAAGACCGAAAGTATAGGGCACCCAGTGTGATCGAACTCACTATCCAGTCGCAATTGTTCTAGCGATACAAGCTTGTTAACCATTACACCACCTCAAGGTGTTCTAGACCTACCTATGTATTTATAGGAAAACAACTAATAAAAATGACCGCATATATATTATCACCATAACAACAGAATAAAAGCGGGAATTGTTACCGGATTCTATTTAAGGGAACGCAAGATATTTAGCATTATTGTAGATTTAATTAATACAAAACAAATAAAAGAACTAGGATAAAACTTGAAGGAATGATTTACTTTCCACCTCTAATAATTGCCACAAAGAATACATAGGAGAAACCTCAAGGGATCTAAAATAAAGTATTACATGAATATAAAAGGTATCTTTAAAGAAAAACACACTTTCTCTACACCGTAATGAGACTGAACATATTTCTGACTTTAAAAAATACTACTTTCCTTAAAAGAGAAAGCAATTTACTAAGAGGAATGTGCTTTAATTGCTAGATCACCCAACCACTATAGATTTGCTTCCAGGTTCTAATCACATTTTCGCCTTCATGGCAGATTTTCTATTGTTAAATTGTGGGAAGTTAATCGCAGAAATAATGATAAAATGAGCAAACAAAACAAAACAAAACAAAACAAAAAAAGACAAATGACATATATACACACATATACATATAAAAAAAATATGAAAACTTTCAAAGTTACAGCTTCTAATTCGTGCTCATATGTAATCACATTAACCTAAACATAACTATCGTTTATTTCACACTCCAGCACTTTTCCTTTTTGTTATTGATTTTCCCAATATATATATATATATGTGTGTGTGTGTGTGTGTGTATGTCTGTGTGCTCGCGTGTGTGTATGTGTGCGCACGCACGTGTTTATATATATATATATATATATATATATATAGAGAGAGAGAGAGAGAGAGAGAGAGTGAGAGAGAGAGAAAGAGTGAGAGAAAGAGACTATGGGAAAATAGGAGAGACTAGCTTCTATAGCCTTGGGTGGTGAACGGTTGAGAAGAATTTTAACTCTGACCACAACAACCCTTATATCTGGCCACATAACTTTCCAGTCTGTAATCTCCTAGATTATTATTTGTGGATCGTAGTTGCATAATAGACAAGCAAAACTCTTTGTAAGACTAAAGATGAACTGAAGTCAAGGATTATGCCAGCATTCAACAGCTTAACAGAGAAGACCGTCCAGAAGATTTCCATGAAATTCCGAACTGGTCTGGAGGACGTGGTTGAAGCCAATGTTAATTTTATTGAATAAATTTACTTTTTAGTATTTAAAGGCATTTCTTTGTTATTTTTTAAATATATCTTTTATATTAAGATGCCAGTGTTATTTTCATTTTAGAAGATAATTCATCTATTTCACCCTGGATTTGTATAAAATCATATTCACTGTTATAAGGCGACATTATGAGCCCGTGAATGATTCCAAAAAGACTGATGGAATTACAAGTCAGGAGGACAATAAAATCATCAAGACAAGAACATGAATAAATTGACTGCAGATGGGACCAGATATGTGAAAAGAAAAATATTACTGCATATAGAGGAATATGATTTTTAATCAAATGTTTGATAACTTTAATGATTCAAAATTTGATCTCTCCTATTTTATATATTATCTAATATTTTTTAATGATTTCTCCTCAAGGCTGTCGATAAAGTCTTTATGACGCAAAGAGCGAAGGAAACTTTACTGAATAAAAAAGAACACAAAAGAACTGTATTCAAATAGACAGGTGATGAGGAGTGAGGCTTTCCTTAAACTTTTGGTGATCGAGTTTGACAGAAAATAAGCTGCAATAAAGTTCCGGTCGAGTGAAGAAATTATTAGGTTGATGCAAACATATGTTACTATGTGAGAAAACGACATTATTTTTGCACCAACCTAATATTAAAATATGACTTGCGGTTTCATCTCGATATTTCGACCGTAAAATGAGGAGACCTATTTGCCAATCTTCTCTTACGTTAAGTTTAAAAATGCCAAAGGAAAAAGATCTTTATAATAATTGGCAGGAAAGTATATCTAGAAAAAGTAAATGGAAGGGACTATGCGACATTTCCAAAGTGATTGAAGCAGACATATGAGGCCAGTACATATAACTGTTATTTTTTAAGATTTATATGTATATAAATAACAGAAGCACAAAACCATATGTGTCAAAAATATTCAATACACATACGAATGGTTGGATGGGGGAATTGTTTTGCGGTTTGGGAATGAAATAGTCCAGAATGCTCCATCATTTAATTTTATATTTACTGAAGTTACGTAATTACTGCAAAAGATGAGGCATTCTTACGAAACTTTACATTCGCGTGATCGCAATTAATACCGGTGAGAAATATGCTACTCTCTAAGCTACAAAGTAGACCACGATTTCGTTTAATGTTACGTCGTTTATAAAAGCAGTTTATCTGGTTTTGTAATTGGACTTATGACTTCACAATTCATATATAATTATGTTTCATGGTTTGAGTAGTTATATGTGTCAATTGGTAATACCATCGAATATCATGTTCATGACAAAGAAATATGTCATTATATTGAGCTGATATTCAAGCATGAATTTAAAAATAATTTGTCAGTTGTCTAACTGTTTTCCTTATATGTAAGTCTCCACTGTTTCTGAGCCCATTTCAATATAGCGATGCTGGAAAATATAATTTAAAAAAAATCTAATTCACAGCATGCAAGGCAGTAAAGACACTAAGACACAATCGGGTTCACTGGCTGTGAAAGAGTTAGAAAACAGAAACATTATTAAGGAAAGAGAACAAAGGAAACTTGAACAGATATACAGTAGATAAAGATTGATATTTTAATTTTAGAAGATTAAAGGTGGCTGGAAAGCATGAATCTGTAAGACTATATCATATGCGAAAAGTACGAAAAAAGCACCTATTAACATAGAACTACGGTTACATCTAGCAAATTCAACTGTAAATTTATGAGACATTGTAGCCATTCTAGAACTGCGCTTAAATTGATATAGACTAGGCAACATAGCGAAACGCACAGCCGAACAAATACCATGGAATTATTTATAGAAAATACACAGCGATGCATGTTTACGACGGTTGGAAAATGACTGAGGCCTTGACGTCAGGTCAAGATAACTAATATTGCTGGTTATTCTTTGGATTTTATCAAGAATCTATAGCACCGGACCATATGTGGCAATCATATTCGAAGCATGTAAAAGTGATTGATTTATAGATTCTGGAGAGAATAATTGTCTAGCATGACACAGTGAACAAACTTTAAGAACAGCGGAACAAACAATTGATTCAATATAATATTACCACTATATGTCAAACTGAATGTTTGCCTAAGTTGGTTCATCAAGTCATTCTCTTGGAAATTAGAATCAGTCACACTGATGAAAGGCAGAAATGAGTGTATAAGATGATTTTGTTTTAGAAGTGTTAAAATTAACAAGCAATATTTTGCCCAATTAACAACAGATACTATAACTTTTCTACATGCGAATATATATATATATATATATATATATATATATATATATATATATATATATTGATGCATGTTTCATTAAATAATATAGACAGATAGATGTAAACAGAAAATATATCATATATATATATATATATATATATATATATATATATATATATATATAGGTAGAAATTTTTCATTAATGAATGTTTCATTAAATAATATAGACAAGTTTTGTCTATTTATTTTACGTAAGTTCCTTTCATATTGTCTGATAATCGTAATAACATTATCATTGGAGGACGAAAGGAAATCCCCATACTGGCACATGTCTAAATCCAATTTGAGCTTTCACTTACATAAGCCATTATCAAAGATGACAATTACTTTTCAATATATTAAACAATACACGGGACAATAATGATGTAAGCCGAAAGCTTATTGGATTTAAACATGTATCAATATGGTGTTTTCCTCATCTCTTACTCTCTTACCATGCAGGAGTCAATTCTGGGACGTATATATGGGATATATTTCTGCCGCACCCCGCATAGATATTTCCATATATAGAAATTTAAATGTTTTGTTCCAAACAGAATAACGTTAGTCGTCTTTCTCTTATGTTTTCTATCATCTGCTGAATTGTTTATCTTATGCCTTCCAGGATTAACATCTTAATTTATATGTTATTTTAACTTTTTTTTCTTTTTTGAACAGCCATTTTTGTGTTTTTCGTTTCAATTTAAATCATTTGTTCCTCTTCGCTTTCTTCCGTCCTCTCCCTGCACTTTTCTTTATTTGTTATTTCTGCTTATTTTGAAGAATTCTTTCTGCCCTCCTTTTTCACTCCTTTCTTTCACATATCTACGATATTTCTGCTCTTCTTTCATTGTTTTTTTTTATTTTTTTAATACTTCTAATACTTCGCCTTTTATTCACTCCTGCTATTTCTCTTTTTTTGCCCTTATTATTTCTTTACGAAGAAATCAATAAAAATTACCGTCCCTATCTACATCCATTGCGCAAAACAATCCCGTTCATCGTTATTCCCAAATCTCACCATATTAAGCAATGCTTGACTTCCAGATACGGTCACTTAGACTTTCTATTTTCTCTTCGATCCCCAAAGACATGAGCAATTCTAAGAAAAACATGCATGGTAACGTAGTCAAGCTGTTTGAATAAAACAATAAACAAGGCTACACAAAAGTTCAAGAAACTAAATCTGTGTAAAACTCAATAGCGTATGTAATATTTACTAAGATAACTGAATAGAGCGCTCGCTCCAGCCACTATATAAAGTTATCACCTTCCTTAGTGCCATCAGCAGAAACTATTCGTATATTATCAATAGGAAGGTTATTGATCGCCTTAAGAGAAACATCTTTTAAAGCGATAAACAATATGGATTCTGATTTTATATGTTCACTGGTGATGTCCTAACTGCAATTAAACAATGATTCAGCATAGCCTTCGATAATAAACTCATCACAATTCCGATTGCATTAGATACAACGAAGGCTTTTGACAAGGCGTGCCTTGAGAGTGTTTTGACACAAACTCTAGGTCTATGGTATCTTTGGAAATTTCTTCAGAATTATCAGGCCCTTCTTATCGAATATGTTCTCGGAAGGTCGTCTTTTTCGGAAGCCAATGATATCCATACAGCCATCTATAAATTCTCTCTCCTCAATCCTGTCCTCTTCCTGCTTTATATTAACGATCTATCCGGGATTATTCTGACATCATTAGAACAGATTATACCAAATGTTTTGTTTTCACTTCAAATAGATTATCAGAGACTGGCAGATGATCTCTCCTCTGATCTAGCACTTTTTCTCTCCCAGAAACTGTAATTATGGTCCGCTCAACATAGTGACATTATAAATCGCAGATAGTCATTTTGTGTTGAGCGGGCGTCCGTAATAATCATTACGGATTTACTGGTCGCCCTGGCAGTCAGGTATACTCGAAACTGAATAGCTGCTTATTGTTTATATGTATATAGACACAGACCTTTTCCAAATAGAGTAATGGGGAAAATTGACTTCTAGCATCCTATACCTCCAAAAGATCATGAAACCTTTCTAGTTTCAATTAGGTCCGTGTCGTGAACGTCTTTTCCCACTTAAATTCAAATTAGATCTCAAATTGAATTCATATATAAGATACACGGCTATAGATCTTGGAAAAAGGACGGTCCTTCAGCAGCTCTACAAAGTAAATGGACTTTCCCGCTATTCTCTATCTTTACGAGAAACACTGTGACAATATTTAGCTATGGCAATTGACTAACTAATTAATCATATAAATTAAAATCAGGAAAGACTTAAGGCGAGGAAGAGCTATATCGAAACATAGACTGAGCGACATTAAAAAGATTTTATTTTATTTACGAAGAAAGATAAGTTTTGCACGAGACAGAAACTCCGTAAGAAAAAGCGAGATATGAGATTCTGTCAAAACTGATTAATGTCGCGCCAAGAGAAACAGAATTGAGAAAGAAAAACAAAGCCAACCGACACATGGCGGCCATAAAAAATTCGGCTTGAGGCCACCGTGGTACAGGCAGAGAGAATCGATATTATTTATCTTTTAGAAATATCATTTAATTTTAATTCTTGGGTCTAACGAAGGGAACTATCTTGTGTTTGTTAGAATTCTGGTATGAGGGAAAAAATCGTATTATTATTGCTCATCCAAACTTTTGACGTCGGACACAGCGTCGTCGAAAATGGACATAAGAAGATTTTAAGGGATGAGAAAAATAAAGAATTTGATTCTCAGGTAAAATACGGACATCCCAGCTAAAGGTTGACTTAGCAGAAAGAAAAATAGATGTCGGATTTTGACAGTGATTGATGAATCGGTAGAGAAACCCAACTAAGTGAATATTGGGTGTTCCCAAAAGAAAGATATGATAATAAATATTTGACAATCTGGGGGTTTCTGAAAAAAAATATGCTTTGGCCGAAGAAAAAAAAAGAAAAAAACGGATTTTGTAAACAAAATTCTGGATAATAATTTTAAGATGTCCAGTCTAGCTACACACACACTGCCGAGAGATCATTGGTCAAGTGGTAGCATGGGTGATAGGCAGAGGTGAATGTATGAGAAAGACGGAGAAGTTGTTAACACCCACTGCGGTGATTGGTATGAGATACCAATGTGAGAGAGGAAGAATCTAGGAGGATAACTCTCCTCCGACCTTCCTTCACGGACGAGGGAGAAACCCCCGAAATGGAAAGTGATTAATCTTCCAAAAATGGGAAGTAATTACTTTTCCTGGCCTAAGAACAAAGAGAATTCTTGGTGGGAATCGAGAATTATCGGGTAACCCAAGTTACGTCAGGCCCCACACCGGGTTTTGATTTCGTCTACCTAAGATCAAAGTCACAACGTCGGTAGGTTAGACTTGAGATCAAAATAGTTACTTCGGTAACCAGACGTTGGAAGTGAACTGTGAACGACAAAGCTGGTATACAGCCGGTAACGACCAGATCGATCGGGACACAGCGACAAAAAGTCAACCCCAAAACGCTGGTGGAAGAAACCTTACAGCTTCGCCCCGCAACTGGGAGTTGACCACGGACCGACAGCGCAGTGTCACATATTTGCGTCGCGACCAGAGGATGTCACATATCGGTTCTGCGACCACCAGTGGGTGTCAAACACATCAGAATTTGAGTATTGCTGAACTCTCTGGATAAGAGCCTGCCAACCCTAGTTTTCGATCCTCGAGAGAATTCAGATCATTTATGATGCTTGTCGGCGATAAATTACTTTGAAACCTCGAGCTCTTTTCTCACTTATGAAACGTCACACGTCTATTTTCATTATATCGCTTTTTAATGAAAAATGTTCAGATGAACTTCATTCCTTAGTTCCACTAATACATACATTTATGACTCGTACAAGGGATCGATTCATCATTCCTTTTGTATTCCATGAGTAAGGAGGAAAAGGAATTCAGAAAGCTTCTTCCAGATTAGGAAAAATCGTTACAATCATAATTTCTTCAAGTCTATCAATAACTATCGTACCTATCCTCAAAATCATCATTTACTTCCTCCAGTTACGTGCATCTAGCGAGCTCCATCCGAAACACTCTACCTTGCGTAGCTCTTGAGCCTTGCATTTGGCGAGCATATTTGTAAATAACGCAATGACAAGAACTCACACAGCAGGTAAATATTTCATATACGCAATAATATCAGTTAGATGCATCTATAACTCGAATGAATGCTATTAGATAAAGTGTAAAAAAATTTTCCCAGAGTTCTTGAAGACATTAACACGAAAGCAAATACGCCTTCATGGAATAAAATAAGAATGCAAATTTCATCCTAAATTTGCTTCATTGTTATGGTGCGGTTCCGTGTACAACGGTGATAGTCCAAGGTAGAACCAAAAAAGAACTCAGGAATGGATAACACATATATTACAAACAGGAATATATACAGAGAAGTAGAAGTGTTAGTATGAACAATCAGGTTTAGTAGAGAGAACAATGCAGTCTTGACCAGTATCACTATTCCAATGTCTTGCAGTAATTGTCTGAACGCGACTCTGTTTCGGACTGCCTCTGACTCGACTCTTGGCTCGACTTGAACTACTGATTCGACTCCTTGCCTAAAACTGAGGCGCAGTATTTATTAAGTATGGAATAGTCCATTATTATGGGTAAGATCCCATAACGTCCATCATATAATATTAAATGATGTATAATCACTTTATGTGATTTCATACATTATCGCAAGTCGCGATTAAACAAAAACAAAGCCAACAGCACGTAAATTAATTTTAAAATCAATTACTTGTTAACAATCAGGAGGGCAGGGAACAAAAACAATACATCAAAGTATATTCGAGTGAATTTCGTAATCACGATATAGTAAATTCTTGGAAATTAAGATATCCAACTTTTGAAACATATGCACAGAATATAGTAAGTTCTGCAGCGTGGTAGGAAAAGAAAATAATGGTATAATAAAAATTTTAATGGAAATCCTTGTCAAATACCGGTAATAAAATCCTCATGAATTGAAATCGTCTGCCAAAATATACAGCACTTTTTGTGTCTAAGATGATAGATGCCTGTCAAGATGTCTGTTGGGCACACCAATACCGTTGTTTAATGTTGTTTGATTAGTATATATATATATATATATATATATATATATATATATATATATATATATATATATATATATATGAATCGGTGAGGGATAGCGAAAGCAAAGGTATTAAATCCTTATAATTAATATAAACATAGCGTGTAATCCTCTCAGTATGCTTTACTGAATGAAGAGAAAAATACTAATTTCCAAAAAGGTGATTAATTTACATGGAATGCTGGTATATTTATGGTGTTTCTTTTCTGCATTTAGAGGTGTTTGACCTTGAGAAGCGAAGGACACAGCAATCAAAACTTTTGGAAAAATCAAATAATCAAAACTTAGCACTTGTTTAACCCAAACGATCGGAAATGGGTGAATATTATCATTACTTCGTTCTCTGTCTCTCTCTGTATATATATATATATATATATATATATATATATATATATATATATATATATATATATATATATATATACTTAATCAAATTTCCCAGAAACAATTCTGAATAAAGGCAAATTGGTTTAAGAATGAAAACTGGAAAAATTCTTATTTCTTTCGAAGCGTTTCGTCTTCCGACTTTATCATAAACGAAATGAAAGCGTAATGTTCTGTTGTTAAATAATAATTACATAAAATCCAAAATGACAAAAAGCGACCGCGTACGACTCTTTCTGGATATTGATATTGGTAACTTCCTTTTTACAAAGTGTGTTTTTTTTTCCTTGTCGACAATATAGTTAAATTTCACAGAAATTGGTTTAAAAATGACAACTGGAAACATCCGTAGTTCTTGTCATAAAGTTAGGCGTATGTACAGCCATCACGAAACATATTTGGTTTGAAGGAGAGCTGGAAATGATAGACATAGATTCGGTTTATAATAAAGCAAGACAACAAAATAAGAACGCAAAACTAAATCTGACACCCCTTTTCATCCGACTCCGCACTTCGCCATTTAGTATATGACTAAGATTTTCTGCGAACGGGGTCATTACACGCTCGCAAAGAGTAAAACAATTATATTCTTCTCTCTTGAGTAGCTGCTTATATAGTTAACTGTCATCCTTTTGGTCCAACGTGGGAACATTGTAGATACTGTTTGCTATGTGTTTGCAAGTAAAAGCACCCACTGAGATTTAGTGAAAGAGCTGATCTGCAGCTGGTGGCTTGGAGACAGACTTTCTCGTCAATCCTCAAATGTACTTGGAATTTCTAACGCTAAGACGTAACACAATATATTCCGGTAACCTCTTGGCTGAGTCATATATTACATAGATCTTTATCTAAGATGGCTGCTTTGCTTTAATTATGTTTACTTTTGTATCTTGGTTGATATTTTGCCTTTAGTGATCGTTCATAATGTTCAGCAGTTTTGTCCGTGTACATTAGCAAAAACCAGAAACATTTCCACAAATATTTTCTTCCAAGATAATCTATGTTTGTTTATTTCTTCTTTGATATTTCTTATATCATTTCTTGTGATATTCTCAATTCCACTCTATCTCTTGTTCCTTTGAAAATATTTTTCATTAGCACGGTATATTTATCATACCAATATATATATATATATATATATATATATACATATATATATATATATATATATATATATATATATATATATATATATATATATATATATTCATATAATTTTCTCGGAGTGTTGCCCTCATCTTTTTTGTCATATTCACTATGTTTCGTTTGATGAGCACTTCGGCTCTTCTTCCGGTTGTTGGAATATCGAACCGAACCCTTTATTTCGACCATATTGATAGATTGTTCTAGTTCCACTGGCCATGCCACTTTCTGATATCTCAGTGTCAGTTATTTCTTTTTAACGCAACTCTCCATTTGTTTCTTCCCATCTGCTGTTGCCAGGTATTGAACTCGCAAGTCTTTTGTATCAAGTCAGTGCATTACTTCAACCAATGCTTTTACTGTTCGATGTGCGTCATACACATCGGTGTATTACTTTTGAGGTCTTATAAAACTAATATCTCATTAGCCATATTTACCGGAGCTCATATTACAATTTGTTGTTATTGTTTTTTTCTCTATCACTCCGTATTACTGGATTCAATATTCTGTTCATGCTTGGCAGACTTATGAGACTTTTTATGGACACCAGGGTAGATCGTTCTAGTTTCACGTGCCGTCTCTCTTCAAGATATCTCACTTTCAGTTATTTGTTCTCGAGGACACATTGCCCCGGTGATAAAAGCGTTGGTTGAAGTAATCCATTGACTTGAGCCAAAGAGCTGTGTGTTCAAAAACGGGGGACAATAGCTGAATAAAAACTTTGAATTACATAAGGTAAATAACTATATTTTTTTATATTTGATAGAGTCATGCCACGTAGAACTAGAACTATCTATCTTAGTGAACGAAGTAAAGCCTTCGGTAAGTAATTCCAATAAGCTAAAAGTTTGTTACTAGTTCGAAAACTGAATTTGTGAGGTAGTAAAAAGTACCAAAGTGAAGTGAGGTGACAAATAACAAAGAGTTATGCAGCCGTTTCTGCTACTACTACCGTATTAATGAGCAAACGAAAGCAAACTTGACCACTGAAATATATATATATATATATATATATATATATATATATATATATATATATATATATATATGAAATGGACAAAATCAGACAATTATTTAATGTCTTAAAATATATAATTTAAATTTAAGGTTAGCTTAAGTGTTGATTAAATTTAAAAAATTTTGTTCATAATTAACAATTAAAAAACATATATTACTAGCAATATATTTTATATCTAATATTGAATAATTATTTGAATGTTACTCATTTCAAAACTATAGGACATATCAAAATATCCTTGTTTGCAAGGTATTTATATACTATCTAGGTATGTAACCTAGGTATTCCTTTTTAACCATTTAGTTACTTCAAGCATTCTTTTTTTTTTTTAATAGTAATACTAATTATAACATAATTGGCATTTTAATGCATAACATTTTCGTCCTTTTTGCCTCATCTACTTACTGGCTTAATGGTAACCCTAGGACTGGCGGAATTTAAATTTTAGGCAACTCCTCTCTAAAATATTAGACACCATGCACTAAAGCGTTAACTAATACCAGCATTCTAGTTTAATTAAACTAAATAAGGTATAAAACTTATTAATTATTCACTCCATTGAGTGCCCACAAAAATTACCTATATTTCAAAAATTTTCAGTGTATGAACATTTTCTAACATGGTTTCAAGGCATATATGTCTTCCTCGTTGGTAAAATTCTTCTTTTTGTCATATAGCTTTGAAGTATAATTCTGCTATGCAAAAAAAAATTAAAAATAAATATTTAAAATATTTCTAATGTTAAAATAATTGTGGTCAGTTGTATGATCCGCGTAAAAGAATAAGTAAAAGTTATAAGCATGGTTCAGTGGTGATAAAATACATTCAAATCGGCGCCAATGAAACTTCAGACAACGTATGCGTAATTAAAATGAAGAAATAAATCAAAGTGATTTATATTGATTTTCTTTAGTAGAGGAAATAAAGAAGACGATTGTATGGATCGAGTCATTTTTTTTTTTTTTGAGAAACACAGCAAATCTTAAGGGAAAAAAATAAACCAATAAAGGAATTCGTGTTCGGATTGCTGTTTTATTTTACTGGAAAGCATAAACATCCAAATTAGAAAGTCAATTCTTTGTTGAGCTTGATTTGAATTAACCGGTTGGTAGCTAACAGAAAAAGACCCGCACCAGCCATCAGTCAATGTAATTGGACCATAAAATGACAACGGGAAACAAGCATCGGGACTAAAGTATATTTTTATACAGTTTGTCGATAAGCATCATTGATTTCACCATAAAATCGACTGGCTGACTTTATTAGCTAACTCAATGCAGCCAAAATTGAAAATACTGTGGTGCCTTTAGTAATAGTTTTGTATTTCGACATTTGGTGGGCGTGCATAAATAGCAAATGAAAAGTTTTTGTTAATTTTTTAACTTACTTACTGCGAATCCGGAAATGGTTCATTACTCTGCTTTCAGAAAACTCAAAACAACTCAGTCCGCAAGCAGTTATTTATGCTGTTGACAAAACTATTTACTTCTGTCTTAATAGCAAGTCTGATAGATCCGACAAAGTAAAAGTGATAGTTGCTTTTGAAAATGACCTCCAATAAGTTCTTAACTGGAGCAAGGAATGGCTTGTATATTTTAAAGTCCCCAAAACGAATCTGCTATATTTTAATGACTACCAGGAATCACTTTTGCCTTCCATCAACATGGCTGTTGGTAAACTTCAGGAGGGCAACTCATTGTGCCTTCTTGTCTCACGTTTTATGTCTACATCGAGTGGAGTGATTATATTGAAACAATTGCTAGCTCAGCTGGTAGGTATTTTGGTTTAATTTATCGTAACTATACTTACGACCATCAAAATCATTCAGAGTCTATCTAAATTTCTGAGATTAGGTATTATGTACATTATTTACATTATTCGGACTATTGTCCTCATCTTTGTCGCCATATTTATCACAACGTTTCGGCTGTTGTACGCTCTGACCTTCTTCAGGTGGTTGGAATGTCGAACTGAACCCTTTATTTCGCTCACTAGGGTAGACTCTTCTAGGTCTACGTGCCATGTAACATCAGGACAACCTTCAAAAGCTTGACAACACTTCGCAGATATCTCTCCCGAAGAAGACCACCCCTCCATAGAGAAGAACATGACTAAAGACTGTGTGTACGCTATTCCGTGCAGCTGCGGAAAGGAATATGAAGGAGAGACAGGCCGCCCCCTCATGGTAAGGCTTCAAGAACACCAGAAAGCTGTAACACGAGGGGAGGTTGAAAAATCAGGCGTGGCTGACCACATATGGGGAAAGAAGCAAGATCACCGCCCTCTGTGGGATCGAGATCATAGGCAGGGAACACCATTGGAAAATTCGTAAACTTAAGGAATCAGCACATATTTCTAGGCCACAAAAATCTCCTGAGCCGAACAAGCATAGAAATAAATACAATATGGGAACTAATAATAAGGAGGGCCATAGAAAAGCAATAACAACAAAGTTGCAATATGAGCTCTGGTAAAAACATGATGATAACAAAAAAATTGCAATATGCGCACTGGTAAAAATGTTTGTTGAAGACATTAGGTTTATAATATCCAGAAATTCATACCCAGATGTCCTCAAGGACACATGGCACAGTGGATAAAGTTGGTTAGATCCAGTGACAAGACCCAAAGTGTGTGAGTTCAATACCCGGTTAAGGCAGTGGAGAACTTTCAGAAAATTAACAGGAGATAACTGATAGCTGACATTCATCAAACATGGCACGTGGAACTAGAACAGTCAACCTCAGTGAGAGAAATAAAGCGTTAAGTTTAACATTCCAACCACCTGAAGAAGGCCGCAGCGTACAACGGCCGAAACCTTGTGATAAATATGGCGACAAAGATGAGGACAATAGTCCGAATTATGTAAATAATGTACATAAAATCGTTCTTGCACTTTTATAAATCCATCGTTCGACCGGCATTGAATATTTCTATCATATATTGTCTGGTGCTCCTGCTATCCAAAGAAAAGTCTCAAAATTTATTCATCTTGAATTCGCATCTTGATATCAGTCAATTTCGCACCAGTGTTTCGTGGCATCCCTCTGTCTCTTTTATAAACAATTTTCATGGCAATCGTTCTAATGAGATTGTGCTGCTTAGCACATCGACCGCATTAATTTAAGAGTATTAATACATAGGTAAACGGACATTGTTTTGCTGATGAACTAGCTAGATGTAACAATAAGTTGTATTCTAATAGTCTCTTTTCTTGAACTTATGGTTTATTGCGTTTGTCTTCCTGAAATCTGTTATTTATTGTCTTTCTTCTCACTAACTTATTCTGATTCTCTTGCACGTCCAATGAAACCTTGAATCTTATATATATATATATATATATATATTACCCAGAAATATTTAAGAAAATACTATTTACCATGTCTCCACGTTTCACTCAATGTAGTATTACACAGATGGGTCTAAGAACGAATATGAAGACATTTCATTATTCGGGAAAGAGATCAAATTCATTTCTTTTCCTAATTTCCTCATATATTTATCTCGCTCTCTGCCAAACACACACACACACATACAGATGCATATACCTATGTATCTAACTACATCTCTCTCTCCCTCTGTCTCTCTCTATATGTGTGTGTATCTAGGGAGCATGCCTTCAATCAAGCATGTTTCACTAAATAATATAGACATATGTCTATTTTTACAATAATCCTTTCTAGTTCTCTAATTATCTTTTTGATGTTAAATAAAAAATCGTGAACAAAGGCGCTGTATATATATATATATATATATATATATATATATATATATATATATATATATATATATACACCGAGGGTAGCAGAAAAATTTTCAAAATCGAGCAATTCCAAAATTTTTTAATTGTTAGATTAAGATTTGAACCGTTTTGTCTTCAAAATAGAAATGCTTAATGATATCATACTGGAATTTTCCGATGTTTTTTATAACACTATTTGATTATCCAGTTTTTCTCTCAACTTTTCCTTCCTTTTTTTTTAAATATTCACCGTTCTCCTGATGGCTCATGAATGGACTTTGAAGATAGAATCCAGAGTATGAATGCTGGTACCACTACTAAAGGCTTGAATGATCTTTTTTCTTTCACCACTGCTAAGTTGATATGATATAGTGCGGACTAACAAAAAACTGTTCTCTTTCTAGATCAAAAGGATTTTTCATTGGTTCTTACGACATATGGTGTTAAGATGGCTAAACTTCTTATCTGGACACCTGAAAACTCAGATATTTTCGATATTAAACTTTTTGTGGTATATGCAATAATTTCATGCTGTTACATAACCTGGAAAATGTTGCTCTTACTCCTGGTTGCTATATATTTAGAAATGGAGTTTTCATTTATTAATCTGGCAATTATCTAATTACTGGATTATTTTTTAAAAGATATTCATATTTAAGTAGATAATCTAAGTTATTTTTTATTATGAAAATGACGGTTTCCCCGAGGGGACGCAGAATCGAATCTTATCGGTGGGTGAATATTTTCTGACAAGATTAAATTATATCCAGGGTGTGATGGGTAAATTTCATGTAAATAATGCAACATTTAAAATAATACTTACATCATATTTTAACAGATATACTTACCAAAGTTACACAAAAATAACTTGAAATTGTAAAGAATAAACCAATTCAATAAAATCAGAATTGGCTTCAACCACAGCCCCTAGACGACTTCGGAATCTCCGGCATGTTTTCTGCACGGTATATTTGATTCATTTGGTGAATGCTGCATTTATTTCAACTTTCGTGTTAAAAGCAGTTTTGTTGGTTTCTCCCACAACTGCGTCCCACACATAATCAAAGGGATTGTAGTCTAGGAAGGTGGTGGTGATGTGGTAGCAGAAATTGTCTGATAGACATGACCTGGATCTTCTACTTGTGTGGTATGGTTCAAACGCTTGCTGCCAGACATAGGGTCAGTGACGATCTTGACTCATGCACCAAAATCATCTCAATACAGTATTGAGTTTGTGGCCCTCACCAACAAGTTCGGCAGCCCTTTTTTTCTCACAACAAACAGACCCTTTCCGAATCCTCTTCCACTCTCCTCAGATTGAAGCCCAAATACTCTGAAATGTTCGTATTCGCAGTTCCGGCAAGAATGCCGAGCAGTAGAGCATCCTGTTTCTAAATTTTGGGAGAAGTGAATTGCGCCATGGTGATCTTTTTTCTCACAGACGTTGCACAACTGATTCTACTATTCTATCCAGTCGATTAAAAACAAACAATGCGCGAAATTAAAAATATAAAATGGCAACAATTTACCCATCGCACTATATATATATATATATATATATATATATATATATATATATATATATATATATATATATATATATATATATATAGTTTACTTAAATGGGTCCAGTAATCTGTTGCTGATCACATATTTTTGCTAAATTTGAATACGCATTCTTTGTGATTAATATTAACACCGGAAATATGATCATTGATTAGGAATGATTGAAAAATATATATGTCTTGTTTAAAATAAATGCTTTTTCATACTACACGAAGCGAAATTCCAACAATTCTTTATGTTATTACTGCAATGAAGATCGTTTTGTTTTCTATTTATATCAGTGCCAATTACCACCGGCGATGTTTTATATCGTCAATATCTCTAGGGAAAATTGTATTTCGTTGTTTGTATATTCGTTGGACGAAACTAAAGTCGTAAAATTGACGTCTTATCATGTTAACATAAAAAGCGTATCTTAGCCCACAGTGTATCATTAATGTTGTTTTTTTTCTTGTTCTTTTCGTCTTGAAATTACTCAGTATAGCTTAAACGTTTGCTGTAAATGGGTTTATCTATATTTTTCGTCATTGTCCTCTTCACAACTCTGCTACTACCTAAACTACTGAGAATACTAATAATAATGTATAATAGTATCTATAATAATCCACTTGTTTGGGCAGAGGTCGATTTTTTTTTTTTTTTTTTTGAAAAGAACAATCTCATCATTATCAGCCTTTCCAAATATACACTTCCATATTTGTGTGTGTCTTGGCTAACCACCTTTAGCGACATCATGCCGATATTATCTTCCTTCCTTGAACGCATAACGCCATTGAAATATATTATTTTTCGTCATAGTATGTTAAGAATAAGCCACAATAAATAAGGTCAACATACTTAACAGTTTATCAATCTCTAACTCTTAATATTCTTCAGATTAAACTTGATGTTAAAACGATACCATATACATAGTTATCGTCGACATTATAACATCTGCCGCCATCCTCTATTGCTTAGCAACGAATAAGTTATCTACGCGTCAGCTCAAGAAAGGAAACTTGGGACATGCCTGAACAAGATCGGTACAAACCATACCACCTACGTTACACTATCGACACGCTGCGGTCATTCAGGGAATTATAACTTCACACCTGGTATATGTGATAATGAGACTGAACTCATATTTCCACTTAATTGTTTAATACAGCTTTAGTCTGAATATAACAATTTTTCTACCTCGGCTTGTCTATTAGGGTTAGAAACTTTAAAATGTTTCTGAAAGTTGAAATAGGAGACGAAAAAGAGAGAGGTATAAACTTTCTATTTTCTATTCAAGAATGTTGATCCAAAATTATCCGTAATACGCAAACACTGCAATAAAAAGAAAAAAAAAATGGCTAGGACAGTAAAGAAATTAGATAGGTGAAATGAAATAAATATAAATATATTTATATGCTAAACTAGCAGGATGCATATTAAAAACGATATACAATGGTAAGGAATTATCCCGCAGGGAAAGGATTTAGACCAGTGACTCCCAAACGGTGCAAGGCGCCTCACAGATACGGCGTCTCACATAAGTGCGGCCGAAGAGGATAGCAGGTGATGCAGAATGATTTAAAGAAAATCAAAGATTTAGAAACTGTTTTAAAAAATTCATATGCCAAAAAGAAATATGCTTTCAAAATTTAAAATGTTATTATGGATTACTTATAATTGCATGCATGAGTCCCAGTATAAAAAATGATAAATACCTATTAACTGATACTATCATTATAATAATTTTGGATTATATCAAATGTTAAGAATATAGTAACTAGGGTGCGCATATTGGAGGAGAGAGTTATCAATGATAATGTTATTAATTCAGATCTGTGGTTATCTCCCTTTAACCCTGTCTCTTGACCTTCTTTAACGCAGGGCTGCTTACGCTCCTTTATCTAGACTTCCCTTTGGAAAATTTTGTTTCCGAAAATGCGACCTAAAAAAAAAAAATACTTTTGGAACCACTGATTTAGACATATTTTTTTAAATAAATTCACCCCAAGTAAGACGATAAAGCCACTAAGATGCAAGTGGCTACTGGGAGTGAAGGAGAATTAATAGACCTTAAATGGAACGGGAGACAAATGCCTAAACAGGGAAGAATAGGTGAAGCTCTGTATTTGTTCTATATACAGAGACGGATAAAGAACTGGGCGATAGGCGAATCTAATTATTTCTGTTGAGAAAAGAATAAAAAAGAAGAAAAAGTTAAATAAATTAAATGTATACATACAAGAAATGTCAATGTCCATATCGAATTCTCTTTAAAATTGACATGCGTTCCTTGACAATCTATTCATTGTTAGTTTAACAAGTCAACATATTTATTATATAATTATTTCCCTTCCAGTTACAATTCATTTCCCTTTTAGTAGTTGCCTGATCTGGAAGTTTTCACCTGATACGTTTAATGATATTAAGTAAAGTTCTTGAGTTGTGATTCTATAGCACCAGTCTACAATGTTAGAGAAAGGATTGTCTTATTTAAGACCATTCCATGAACACGTCAATAATGTTTAAGGGTTCATGGCCCTCAATATGACAAGGAAAAATGCCTGGAAAATGCTTTTAATCTCCTTCAGTACTTTTATATAGGAATAAAGTGTCACTCTCGACACTTGACTTTTGACATAGATCGTCAATGAGTAAACACAAGCGATCCCATTATTGAATCAAGTTGACCACGTGACCATAGATGAAACGCATAAGTAGGAGGTCACGTGACGTCTAAATGATCGCTGTTTCTGCTCTATCCTCTATAAATAAACGGTTCATGGTTCTCTTCTCTACGCTATTCCCTACAATATTCACTATACTATTTCTCTATTCAGATCACTCTATACGGGTTACTTGTCGAGCGAGTATTGTCGAGCAAGTACTATTAGTGCGAGTGCTATTCGAAAGCGTCTGACACCAATATTGTTCAACGGCGTACTTTAGTTGTATCTGCGATTACAAGGTCTCTACTACAACGAGCATTACAAAAGTGACAACGAGTATTCGTTGACATTACAAAAGTTTCAATCGAGTGTTGGTTGACATCACAAAAATATCCTAATTATTTCACATTTAATTTGAAAGAAAAGGATCGTAAAATATTTAAGATCTTAATAGTGTGTCATTCTAACAAACCCAAAGAATACAAATATATTATTCTGCCTGCAAACGTTATCGCAAACTACAATTATAAAGAATTCGTCTAAGTTTAACATAACATTTGTTACAATTAATTATAAAAGAAAAACTAAATGTCTTAATTAAAAAAACAAAATAATAGTACACTAAAACTTGAAGGCACAATTTACTCTATTACTAGTAATATTAGCTACAAGGAACATCAGAGAAACCTCAAGAAATTTAAATAAAGTATTATATGAATAGAAAAAATAAAACTCATTACTTGCTCACCGTAATGAGTCTGACTGTAATTTCGATTTAAACAATGCCACTTTACTTAAAATAGAAAGCAATTTACTTAGATGGCGATGTATAGAAAGTGTTTGTATCGCTAAGTTATTGGCAGCAAAATTACATACAGATCTCTTCTCACAATGTGGTACATTTAATAACACAAGTGAGAAAACAAAAAAGATTAAAACAATGAAAAATAAGCAAAATTAAATTAGCTACACTATATACTCAAGCACATATTTAGAGAAAAAAATAATTAAAAAATTAACCCCCCCCATCCTTTCACCATCTTTTCTACATGTACTTACATCAACGGAAACATAATTTTAGTCCTAAAAGACGAAACGCGTCACAGGAAAATATATATTCCCACTTTGTCATTAATTCTCCTAACACATAAGATAAGACTTATGTTATGATTAAAAGGAAGTTATAATTTGATACATTCCTGAGACACGATAAAGCCGTATGATGTGTTTTATTTTCCTTTCTATAACTTACCGGAAAACAAAGTAGAAAACTAAGCAACAAATGACTACTGTCCGCAACTGTCACATGCACCTTTAAGCTCCCTTCAGACATAAGCAAAATCTTTCTGTTAAAGAAGGTAAAATTGTGTTCTGTATTTCTAAAATAATATATTCTTAATACGTATTGATAATTGTGAGATTGGACTTTTATTTATAGAACGAAAATGTATCATTACTGACTTGAGAAATTTATATCTATCTCTTAAATGTATTTTATGCATAGCCAGCGTCTCATCCCAGTAATTCTTATTTCTGTTTCTTACCCTGATGAGAATTCCGTCCTAACTTATTGTTTAAGGTGGTAAAAAAAAGCCAACATCTTGATTGTATAACCGTTTTCCTTCCTGTTACAAGTGTTATACATTTTAGTGTTTGCTTCTGCTGGAAGTCTTCAAGTGATGTGATTTCTGTAATTCGGTAAAATTCTTTGGTAGTGATGTTGTAGTGCCAGTCTACAGAATAAGAGGAAAGATCGACTCCATTAAGACAAATAGAATTCCTTGGTCACGTCAATATTTCAGTACAAGAATGTTGCTCTCTGTTATTCATAAAAATAAAGAAACTGTTCATTTCCTAAATATTACTAATTCCTCATTCATTTATAAGCTCTATCCGTCTCGAAAAAATCTATTATGCCAATTTGCAAAAGGAATGTTTTGAGGAATGGTTACCTAAACAAATAATTGACAAAGCGATTGGTAAAAGTTAGAAGGCTGTAAATAGTAAACAGTAATAAACAGTTCGCCGGCCACTGAACCGATTGGACAGGTAAATCGATTCACACTTATTCATATGGCATCCTTCTGGAAGAGTCTTACGAAAATTGACTTTTCCAGACATCTTAGCTCAGGGTTGGACATTGGGGATCTGAGGATAGCAGTACAAGACTGAACATTGTGGAAAGGGATTGTCAATGAAGTTCCGATCAACTATAGGCAGGTTGAAGGAGGATGATGTTGAATAAATATCATTTCAAACTCTGTAAACAATAGGACATTGTTAAAGACAGACACCATTTTGTTGATAATAATCGCCCTAATTACAAAAAAAAAAAAACTCAAAATCTGAAAATGAAACAAAATGGAAACCAGTAATACAGAGAGATAAAGAAAGGTCAACAATAACAAATGAGGCGAAAAATAATCAAAAAAAATTCAAATTCAAAAATACGCTCTTAAATAGGCGTCCGAGGGGGTCGTCAGTGATGTCATGTGACTTGGTTCATTAGGGAGTTTCAGGTCTTTCAATATCATACACCCCATCACCAAGTCGACCAAATCAGGAGAGATGAATCCCTGATCCCCGCTCTCAATCAACCGCTAACAATTACTCTGGCCTTTTAATAAATTCGACGAAGAAAGATCACTTTTTCCGCGCACCCGATTGAATATTTGGAACAACCAATGAAATAAAATATAATATGTAAAAAAAAAAAAAAACTGTTACAGAGTCTTTAGGTTTCTAAAGTTCAAAACTTCACAGACGTTTGTTACTAAAGACACATGGATGGACGCGTTTGGTGATAGATCCCCAAAAGTTATTTGGCCCAAAGTGTTATGAGTTCAATCCCTGACCTCATTTACCTCGTCGTAGATAACAAATATTGGGATAGTTGCCAAGGTGAATTAAGTGAAATTCATATATCCAAAAGCATAGTATGAGGAATCTACAAATCACCGGGAGAAAGACGGAGTATGAATCCTAGAATATATATATATATATATATATATATATATATATATATATATATATATATATATATATATATATATATATATATAATAATAATATGTGAACATCGGAATTTTGAGACATCGCTTGCAGTTGAAACTGTCATCCAACAGTTAAGGTTTAATATTGAAATTAAACTTGAATACGGACTGTAGGATTACGGATAACCAGTGTCGAAACATCGTAATATCTGTGTCGCGATGGAAGCATATATTTAAAAAAATAATTATCATTTAAGCTCTACCTCTGTATCGAGCAAAGTTTTAAAAAAATAAAAACAAAAATACTAAATAACTTCTGATAATTCTTTCCTCTTATATATATATATATATATATATATATATATATATATATATATATATATATATATATACAAAATAGCTAGCCACTCGTATTCCAGGATACCCGTCAATTAGGGCGGCTATTCAATCGCAAGCTCTGTGGTTTATACTGTAATTATGCTGATCAGATCTCAGTAACTCTTTCTGGTAATGGGCATATTATCAACATTTGCGAACAAGGCCAGCACGCTCAATTAATTGTGATTACGTGCTAGCACAGCTGTCGGCGACAGTCAAGATTTCAGTTACCCAATTTCACTCACAGGGCTTGGGTGAACGCGTAGTATGATTTTTAGGCACTTCCCAAAGATGCGTCAAGCTGGGATCGACCCCTACATTCCGATAACAACCGGAAGTCTCCTCTTTCTCTCAAATCAACCATGTTGAGATTCGAACCCAGTTCTAATGGTCAGAATACGAACGTTCCAAGCACTTGGCCACACACCTCTCTCTCTTTCTCTTTCTCTCTCTTTCTCTCTCTCTCTCTCTCTCTCTCTCTCTCTCTCTCTATATATATATATATATATATATATATATATATATATATATATATGCGTGTGTGTTGTGTGTGTGAGTGTATATATATATATATATATATATATATATATATATATATATATATATATATATATATATATATATATATATAAGCCTGGAGCCGTCGAGTCTGTTGTAAATATGATTCGGACCATTAACTATTATAATTGCAAAGTATTGGAGACACTCCAGTAGCCATAAAACGAACTATTCATTTCCTGCAAGTCGAGATATCCGTTAAATGGAAACAAAGAGTAAGGAAGGAAAGTGGGGCGTTGTTCTTTTCATCTTTAACAAACCTGCAGGTTCTGCTTAAGTGGGTAATTCCTTAGGTTGGTGTGGCGACCATGTGGTGTGCTCCATAGATAGAAGTCAATGAAAAATGTAATCAGCAACAGGACTGTGTCAAGGAGCCGCAAAGATAACACAAATGAAAGAAGTTATGTAAAACTAAGCTCGCTCATTCTCTTCAAGGTGTAGAATCAGGATATGCTGGCAAAAAGATTTTATCTATTTCATAGTTTCCGTTTAACCATTGTGAAAATATCGTGATGCTGAGTGATCACGTAAAGCAATTGTGAAAACATTTATCTCTCTCCGAATGTCTGTTCACACACACACAAGCATTCATATATTTATATAAAGAGAATGTATCAGAGTGAGTGAGAGTGTGTATGTGAGAGAGAGAGGGAGATGGGGTGACAATAAAAACCTCTCATATTACATAGGCTGAAAAAAAGGCCACAGCAAAAATATATTTAGATAAAAAGCTCCTATGGAAGGTATCGAAAGAAAGCAGGGAGAAAGGAATAAATATTTAGACAGAATGCATGGTTGTCAGCAAAACGTCGAGCCCAAAATTCAAATTACAAATCGGGGATACTAAAGTCAAACAAGTACAAAAATTAAATAAATGGAATGTGTGACATTGAGATCCGAAGAATGCATTTTAAAAGGAAAGCAGGGTATTAAGTGATAGAAAAAAATCGTTAGAAACGAAGGAAAAAGTACTCAATTATAACGTGATATGTGTTCTCCTATGGGCTAGCGAAAGCTAGACAATCTCCTCAAAGATTAAAAAGAGTCTTGAAGCAACCGAAAATTTATTCTACAGAACAATGCTGAGGATGACACGGGCCGAAAATGAGCAACGACGAGGTATTAGAGAAAATGAAAATAAAAAAGGAAGAGGCATTTGAAAATTCTGGGACACAGATTAAGGGAGTGAGGACAGAGGAAAATATTGCGTAAAATACATAATGGGCTTGAGCTTGAATTAATGAATGCTAAAACAGGGGTTGGGATAAAGATAAAAAAAAAGATAAAAAAAAGATAAACCTTATTAAGAGCGACCAAAGACAGGAAAATGTGGAAGGTCATGATCGCCTACGTCCTGTCGGTACAATGCACATAAAAGAAAAAGAAACTTGTACCTTTTGTTTTCATTTACACTTCTCTCTATACACTTCTTGAATTTATCTGATGTTCTCCTTGACTATGTATCATTTCCTGCCGTATTTCTGTAACTCTTTTACGTGTAGAATTCTTCAGTTCTCCAATTTTTGTTGGTCGATGTTTATAGACGTCAGCTTTCAAGTAGCTCCAGAGAAAATAATCACACAGGCAGAGATCAGGCGAATGGACAGGTCACCTCCTTAGGAGATCAACTGTCCTGGAGAAAGCTCCTTCAAAACATCCATTAGTCTTCTCGACTTGCGTACATTGTTGAAAACGTAGCGGCATTGTGAAGGCTTGAGAGTTTGGGTTCAGGAAAATTCGTAACATCTCCACACACAGATTTGTATTTACTAAAGCCACTCGAATTTCCTCATTGCCAAAAAGTAAGAACACAAAAACCATTGGCAAAAGCGCAATATACAGTAATTCATTCTTTCTGCGGAGTTCTTTCATGAAACCGTTCGGGATTGCTTGCCGCCCAATAGCGGAGAGTTTGCTTTTTGCCACAACTACAGACATGAAACTGATCTTTCTTATTTGATAAGAACAGATCGAACATTATACATCAAATTATTGATCAAAATTCGTAAAACAGCTACTTGACAGTCAGTAGATTTAAAAAAAATATACACCGAGATTTCTCCGTCCAGGGTATGACGATAAGCTACATCCGGGTCCTGGGTAAGACGATAAACTACTTCCAACAGCTAGGCCTCTGATCAGGAGGTTTTGAGGAGCGTGGAACCACCTCTTAATTGCTGGTGTTCCCAGGTCCACCCTGACCGGAGTGATAGCACATGTTAGGGTCCCAGCTATGGGCAAATAGTTAACCCCGAAACTGAGATAAAAAAAACATCATAAATGTGTATAAATAGGTTTTAATTCCAGAAACGCTTTTTAAAAATTATTACCAGAAATAAATTTTTGAAGAAAAAAAAAAAACTATTACCAGCAATATGGTTTTGAAAAAAGGAAAAAAATATATTACTAGGAATAAATTTCTGGAAAAAAAATATTACTAGCAATACATGTTTTAAAATAATATTATCAGCTATACATTTTTGAGGAAAAAAATATTACCAGAAGTAGATTATTATCGGAAATAAAAAAGTTGTCAACATTAAGTAACCCGTTGAGGTTGATAAGCCGTAAAACACAACAAACCAAACCAAACCTAGCAGAGTTCTAGCAGAAAACAAATGTAGAAGGATTTTGTTACTTCGAACAAAATATATATTATTAGAGTTCAAATGATTGACTTTATTGTTAATCTCATAGTCGGCATTAAACTGCCGATTTTCATTTGATCTTAGATGACAATAAAATACCGTATGTCAGGTAAAACCATCCCGGAGATGTTACATACAAAAGAAACTGAATATCATCTAAGTCCAAGATTTCTGCTCTCTGACAGGTATATAATCTATGTACCCATTAGTAGGGGAAATTTCCGTTTGATCAGGTGTTCGTTACCTCTCATCTAGAGACAGTGCCACAACGTCTTTTTCAATTACGAATATCCACTATAATAACGATCTTACGTTTGTTACTGCTACGTACGGGCGCTCAATTAAGACGTCTTCCGGAGAGAAAATCCTCTTTAGTAAGATTGTTCGAATACTCAGGACAATCGACGTAATTCTCATTGTTTAAAATAAACATTAAAAAGGGATATTTATTTCAAATACGGGTATCCACTTATCACGAGCCAACGATTTTTTTTGACACGTAGTAGGACGCAGGTTCTGTCCCTACCGATTATCCAATTTTCTTTATTACAATTTCTCGAATGTGCAAAAAATGTTTAAAATAAGAACTTATTATGGGCATCTATTTAAAACACGAGTGACCACCATAATAACGATCAAACGAGTGTTTCTACGACGAAGATGGGAAGCAAATTCGGACTCTGCCCGAGAGCAACCACATATTAAGATTTATTGAATGCGCAGTAAGGGAGACGGAATATAGAGTGTTTAAAATATAAATTAAAATGGAGTTTCTATTTCAAATAAGCAAAGAGAAAATTATATATATATATATATTATATATATATATATATATATATATATATATATATAAAAGCAGGTATGTAGCTGTGAAACGCATTCATATTGTACGCTTTAAATTAATTTATTCAATCTGTATCTGTATTTCGAATATTATGTTTAAATGGTATTCGAATTAAGTAAACCCCATTTAAATAAATGCGAATGAACAATAAACTCATATATATATATATATATATATATATATATATATATATATATATATATATATATATATATATATATAATGAATAACAGGTTCTTAGTCCTAAGTGTAAATTATATGATTTAACGTTTCAATTAAGTATATAAAGTGGTACGAATACGTATACAATTATATAATTATTTTTATGTACGATTAACGAATTTGAAACTAAATACAACGGCCTTCTCTAAACATATGTAAGTATACACAATATATATATATATATATATATATATATATATATATATATATATATTGAGTATATGTATAGTATGTTGTAAATAAAAGCTTCGTAATGCAAAATGTACATAGACATATTTACTGGTCACATTGAGGGAGACCGTGTTTGAAATTAGTATGTAACGAATTCATAGAAGGCTCCCGTTCTTTAATACCCTCGGGAAAAAGATTAACTTTCAAATCCACATCAAACTCGGTGGTTTTCAGGGTCCATAAACTATTAAACGGCGCCGCTTTTCTCCACCGGGTACTGTAAAATATGACATATGCCTCTTTAAATAACTATATTTATGTGCGATTCCAAACATATATATATATATATATATATATATATATATATATATATATATATATATATATATATATATATATATATATATATATATATCCTATCTCTATATATATCCTGTCTCTCTCTCTCCCTCTCTCTGTATATATATATATATATATATATATATATATATATATATATATATATATATATCTGAATAAAGACAAAACGAAAACTTATCTGTTGACGCATTAGACCCTCAGAAGAAAATGTACGCATTTTATCAATGCAAATGTAAGGATTTTATTTTGCTACACCTAGAAGAACAAAGATGTTATTGGTTTTCAATTTTTTTTCGTATGCACTTGTCTGACTTTTCCACTAACCTGATACATATTCATAATCACTCTTATACCAAATTAATTTTAAAAACATATAAACATCTAAATACTAATGCATGCCTATCCAGAGGCCTTACGTCCCACCTACCGACCACAGCTCTATTACAACACACTTTAACACGCACACAAACTTACTAGATTCCATCCGAAGCGGACTAGTAGAAAATACAAACATAATAACCTCATGCACATGTATAAATGATAAAAAGTATTGGAAGCTTTAATAATAAAAAAGAACATTCCAACATTCAATAATATTAACTACGGAGACGGCCTAAATATGCTAACAGTTTTCGGAAAATAAAACATGCCTATAGCCCCAGAAACAGACACAAAACCCATACACTCAATTAAAAAGAAAAAAACTAAGATCATCCTTGATAATGGCTAAAAGTATAGCCGATGTTGATTGAAAGTAACTCCCTATATTATGTACGATGGACTCTCCCGTCTGTTAAAAATTATAATCAGACAGGAGAGTCCATCATAGATAAAAGAGGGAGTTACTTTTCAATCAACCTGCATATGCGCAAATTGAATTTGCACATATCTTGAATTATGTATGAGTTTATAAATAAATAAAAACAAACCTATATTCTTTTAATGCCGATGCTTTTTTGGAAAAAAATCAGTCGAGTGGCTTTTCATTGCTATCTCTCTGTTTTGCTATTCAGTTTAACTGTTTTTCAATCAATTTTAGATAACCCAGTATAGCTGTTTTGAAGAGAGAAGCACCAAAATTATTCCGAATTCATTAAAAGGGGAACGATTCAAGATACTACTTCGGAATATGTACTTGGCCCTTAGATATTAAATGTTTTTAAACAATTTTATCCGAAGCAAAACAGAAAATCAATATACATACACAAGGCGTTAGTGCGTGTAGAGGAATTAGAAACAGAATAATTACTAATGAGCTGGAATAAAAAGAGTAAACAGGAAGTCAATAATGATTGACATTGCATATAACTTTTTGATGATTAAATTTAGCTGGAAATCATGGAGCTGGAAAGGAGTTCTACAATGAAGAAGTGCCCTAAAAAGAAACTGTTAGCATAGAATTTACGGTTACATCTAGCCAGCTAAATCATAAATTGATCAAATCTCGACGCCAGTCTAGAACTGCGGTTAAATTTATAAACCCCAGTTACCATAGAAAAAAATCTATCTGAACAATTATCATGAAAATATTTATAGAAAATGCAAGAGGCAACCTTACGTCGGTTGGAATGTGACTAAAGCCGAACAGCCAGATCAGGACAGATAACTTTGCTGATTCTTTGGATTTTATCAAGGATTTTAAGGTAATTAGCAGAGGCACCGGACCACATGTGGCAGCAATATTCTAAGCTTGAACCAATAGGAGAGATATAGATAGGCGTTGCCCCCCTCTAACTATGCAGTTGGTGGATGTATTAACTATTTGAGGAATTATTAATTGATATTATTTTATTGAGTAAACAATACCAAACCATATTTTGTGGCTTTATTAATATTCCTTCAGGCATTATTATTCATTACAGAGTTAAGAAAGTGACTGAAGCCGAGCTTCCAGATCAGGACCGATAATATTGTAGATTCCCCTTTGAATGTTATCAAGGAGATTAAATAGATGGTGTACCAGACAATATTTGCGTTAGCAATATTCTTAGCATGGATGAATGGTAGACTTATAGGTATGTATGATTGATGACGGAGAGAGAAGTTATCACGGACGAAGTAGTGAATCAAATTTCATGTCAGCTGCCCTAGCAATAGATTCAGTATATTTTTCCACTTTATATGAGCTGAGAACGTTAGCCCGAGAAGGTGCAACGCGTCACTTTCCTGGAGATTAGCATCAGCCATGTTGATGGAAATCAGAGAGGAGACTCTCAGATGATTAATGTAGTTTAGTTTTCTATGCACTTAAATTAACAAGCAATCATTTGCCCCATTTAACAATAGACTAGAGACTGTTTTGGACATCGAGCGCTATTTTGATCTTATCGAACTGAAAATACGACAAAATAATATATATTCATATTTTTTGTTCAAGTACTTTTGCGGTCATTATATAGAATTGATGAGCTCCCTGTGTGCTAGTTAGTTTGTCTAATTACTTATGGATAGTTTGTCTAATTACTTTGTTAATTTGTTTAATTACTTTGTCTACATCCAGATATTCTTTGTGAAGCTTGACGTTTGAAATTGTTTTGCGTGTTGTCATGTGTAACGGCTACTGGGAACAAAGCCGTACAAAAAGTTTGCAATTATTTATTGATTAATTTAATATATATTAATTTTATAATTATTTTTTAGTATTATTATTCAATTTTATGTTGGTACTGATAGAATATGTAAACACATCAGTTATATCACATGCTCTTTAAAATAACATCTCGTTTATGGAATGATATTTTATTTAATGTGTTTTTTTTTTTTTGTATAATAATAGGTTCAAGAATTTTGAGTCTTTCCTCGTATTGGATGCTGGAGTGTATTTTGGCGTCATCTATTAGTATTTTTCTGGTATTGATAGTCGTATTTTGGTCGTTCATGATGTGCTGATCAATGTGCGCACGTATTGCACTGTGTTTCAATAGGTGACAGGTCAATCTGCGAGTGAGTGTGGTACACTCAATGATCCTAACAATTACCTAAGATTTAACATATATTACAATAAATTTAAAGCATTTAAATTAATTATTACCAACAACACGCGGTCATATAATTACCCCATTTATAAATATAATATTTTCTTTGAATTATCTTGAAGCCCCTGAATGAATGCATCTCGAACAGTAATAATAATAATAATAATAACAACATGAAATATTTACACTGGACACACATCCTCCACACTTTCTCTTAAAGTGCAAATATTTTGTTATAATAACAAAAACATTTAAAAAAATAAAAATAAAATAAAATTGAATTAATAAATCAACCGCAATCTTTTTGTGCGACCTAGTATACATACTTATATATATATATATATATATATATATATATATATATATATATATATATATATAAGCGTATATTTCGGCAGCGTGTTTTCATTGAGGCATGTTTCGTTCAATAATTTCGACATGTTCTGTCTGCTTATTTTCAATAGGGTTTATTCATATTCGCGGATAAGATTGTTGGTGTCATTGAAGGATGAAGAAAATCGCAGAGTTGATATATATATATATATTTTATTTTCGAGTACTTTCGACATAGCACGATGTCATCATCAGCGTTTGTTTATTACAAGTTAAATATAGTAGCGTTCATTATTGTCAAAGACAAAATTGTGCACATCTCAAAGTTAAATTTCTCATATGTGGACTGAGCAACGCTCTAATCAGTAGGTGACCGCAATATTTAATCTTGTAATAAACAATGCTCTTATAATGACACTGTGCTATGTCGAAAGTACTCAGAAATAAAATAATTTTTTATCATGGCAATTTTCTCTCGGCTTTCAATAATGACATCAAACTGCTTATTTGTCCATAGAGAAGGATTCGGTTAGCAAAGTCGAATTTACTGTATTTAAACTTCAATCTTCCATGAATCTGTCACGTACGTTCATATCCGGTCATGGCGTATCAAATATAAACAAAAGAAGTCACACCAAATCGGTAAAGGCACGTCAAGCTAAATGACGGTTCCGTAGAGGATACAGGTTCGAATCCTGTCGGAGGATGAATATTTTCTGTGAAAATTTCTCGGACATTCAGGTCGGTAAATGTTTAATACCGTTTATTATAAATAGATCATTTACTTAAATATTTGTATCTATAAAAAGAATGTATAATAAAAATGTCTTAAAATAATTGTCGGATTTTTTTTCCATATCATAATGATTAACTTATCCGCAAATACACTAATCCTTTTCCTAGCAATCTGAACTCTTTTCATGGAATACGGAGGGAATGTCCTACAATCTGATTTTTATGGCCGTACTTAGCCGTGAAGGTTAGAACTGGAATACGCAGGGAATATGAATGGTATGACTGGGGTTAGCCGTGTAGGTTTGAAGTGATGAAATTAATGAATGTTTTTCTTCTAAATCATTTCCATGGAATACGGAGGGACTTGTAACTGGAAAGCTAAATATTCTTCTCAATTAATTTGAATGCAATATTCACTCGCAAAAATAAAGTATTATTCTTGCAATCCAAAATATATATTTCTGTTTTAAGTAATCCACAACAAGTTAATAACCCGTAATAAAATCGCGAAAATAACAGTAGAGATCATATAATATGACGCTTAATGTTATTTATTTTTAATATTATCATCATATTATAATTCCACGTGTTCCTTCAGTCCCTGGTTCACTCGTTCGTTAGTTTAACGATAATCAAACATTTAAATGCAACGTAAATGGCCAGTTATTGGCTTTTTGAAACCTGTTCTTCTTTGCCCTTTTTCCTCACTAAAGTTTCCTCATTTTCTTTCTCTCCCTAGCCCATCATGTCTTAGAGATTTTATGGCCTTAGTTAAAATGAAATGATTAAAAAAGTTTCGTATCGCAGAATACACACGAAATTCCCTGAGTAGAATTGTCCATTCTATTCATTCTATTTTTATAATAATACTCTAACATGGTCTATGTTTCATACATCTGCAGTATTCTTCTATTAATATGACATCTCGAAAACAATTTATAATGATATCCTGTCAGATATCAACATACCACATAAAGACTAAAAGCAGCAATTTCGAATATGAAATGATTAAGTATGTATGATCACATGTTTATAATATTACAGCGAACATTGAAGTTGCATAAGTATAGCAAAATAAGCCTCCTAAAAACTAAAAAGAAAACAGTATTAAAAGCAGAAGAATTTAGTTAGCAACAAAGAAAACAGCGTTGAACTGCTATGTAATCTCGGCCTTCCTATGTGGCAGTAAATACTAGACAATTGTCTCGGAGCTGAAGAGAAGAACTGAGGCAACAGTGACTTCGTTCTATAGAGAGTTGTTAAGAATACCGCACGAAACTCACAGGACATTTTGAAGGTAGGAGGGACAGAGGAAAGTAACTGGAAACCTATTTAACGAGGTTGTTTAAATAGACAGCAGAAAAGAGAAGAGTGTGGGTAGTAAAAAGACAAAACAATTGCTAAGGGCTACAAAAATAGGAAGACGTTGATGGATATGATGACCCATGTCCGTCTTGAATGGAAACCACAAAGAAGAATCTGAAGAAGAAGAATCTGAAGAATGTGAAGAAGAAAGAGAAGAAGAAGAAACAGAAGAAGAATCTGAAGAAGAAGAATCTGAAGAAGAAGAATCTGAAGAAGAAGAAGAAACAGAAGAAGAAGAAGAAACAGAAGAAGAATCTGAAGAAGGAGAAGAAGAATCTGAAGAAACAGAAGAAGAAGAAACAGAAGAAGAAGAAGAAACAGAAGAAGAATCTGAAGAAGAAGAAGAATCTGAAGAAGAAGAAGAAACAGAAGAAGAAGAAGAAGAAGAAGAAGAAGAAACAGAAGAAGAAGAAGAAGAAGAAGAAGAAGAAGAAGAAGAATCTGAAAAATCTGAAGAAGAAGAAGAAACAGAAGAAGAAGAAGAAACAGAAGAATCTGAAGAAACGGAAGAATCTGAAGAATCTGAAGAAGAAGAATCTGAAGAAGAAGAAACAGAAGAAGAAGAAGAAGAAGAAACAGAAGAAGAAGAAGAATAAGAAGAAGAAGAAGAAGAAGAAGAAGAAGAGGAAGAAAAAGAAGCAGAAGAATCAGTGTATGAAGACGAAGCACAAGAAAAATCATAATCTGAAGAGCAAACATCGGAAAAAGAAGTATCTGAAGAATACGAGTCTGGAGAAGAAGAGTCTGGGGAAGAAAAGTCTGGAGAAGAAAAATCTGGAAAAGAAGAACACGCAGAAGATTCTGGAGTAGGAGAATCTGAAGAAGAATTATCTAAAGAAGAAATGGAAAAAGAATCGAAATACAGAGAAGAATCGGAATTTTTTTTAGAATATGAAAAACAAAAATCTGAAGGAGAAGCTGAAGAGGAGAGTTTGAAGAAGTGTGGGAAAAAAATCTGGAGAAAAAGAAACCGAAAATAATTAGAAATTGAAGAGCAAGAATGTGATTTAATATCTTAAAAAGAAAAATCGTTAAAAGAAGACTCTGAAGAGGAAGAATATAAAGAAGAAACAGACGAATATTCATAATCTGAAAAAGAAGAAACATATATTAAAGAATCTAAAGAAGTCTTAGAAGAAGCAGTATTAGAATCTGAAGTGGAAGAATCCGAAGAAGAAGAATCTGGAGAGGTGACCTCTGAAGGATAGGAATCTGAAGATGAACAATCTCATGAAGAAATGGAAGAAGAATCAGAATCCGAAGAGCAAGTATCTGAAGACGTATCTGACGAAGAAGAAGAGTCTGGAGAAGAAGAATTTCAAGAAGAAGAATATGAAGAAGAATCAAAATCTGAAGAATTATCAGAAGAATCAGAATCTGCAGAACAATAACCTGAAGATGTTTCTGAAGTAAGAAGAATCTGAAGACAAGGATTATGGATTAGAAGAGTCTGATGCAGAAAAATTCGAAACAGAACCAGAAGAATAATCAAAATCTAAAGAAACATAATCTGAAGAGGAACTTATGTAGAAGAATCTAATGAATTATCAGGAGAAGAGGAATTAGAACCTAAAGATTAAAAGAATATAGAGAAGAAGATTATGAAGAACCAGAAGACCAAACAGAATCTGAAGAAAAATCAGAATCTGAAGAAGAATTATAATATTAAGAACGTGTATCTGAAGATGAAAAACATGTAGAAGAATCTAAGGAATCGTCCGGTTTACACTTCTTCCCCGTCTTTTGAACAGGAGTAGAGGTTTATCATTTGTCCCATGTTTAATATTCCGTTTCCAGTTCCATCTACAGTTATCTGATTCTTTTTCACATCCAGTAAGCCCTTGCGACTTAGTGGCATTATTGGCTTTCTCGGGCTTAATTGATTAGTATATATATATATATATATATATATATATATATATATATATATATATATATATATATATATATATAATTGTCCTTGACTGTATGTGCATGTGTGTGTGTGTAAATATATTTGTTTCTTTATAGCTAGAATTATATCGCTTTATCAAAAATGCAAATTCTTCGAAATGTTGAAGATTAACTCGCCTTCTACACTCACTAATATCAGCGCAATATAAAATGAAAAAAAAAACTAAACTAGTTTGCCATTAATAACAAATTATAAGTTCGGATATCTCAGAAAAATTGTTGTTAACATGACGTGAGTATATAACCATTTTGACCACTTGATATTGGCTCATAATATAAAAGCTTTCTATTCCTGAATAGTTCGCTTCTATTTTATTTTTTGACATTTTTTGTATAAAATGGAATCACATAACCTCCTCTAAGAAGTCAAAGAGACAAAGATCAAATAATGATATAACGTTAAAACACGTCTGTCAAGGGAAAATGCTAACTTACAATAATTTTACTGGATATCTTTATTGCACAGGAAGTGCTGCTGCCTCTCCTTTTTAGGAGGGTCAAATAAATTCTCTTTCGATTTTATGGTATTTGATTTTTGTAGCTTTCGGTAAATAAATAACCTGTCATGTTATATTGAAACTGGACACAGCCACGCTCTTTATCAATCTTTATCCTTTATTCCGTTTAAAATATACATATATACATACATACACACGCATATATATATATATATATATATATATATATATATATATATATATATATATATATATATATATATATTGATTATTGACCAGTAGTTCTTTTTTTTAGGCGTGGTCCATTGAATGTGATAGACAATGAAATTTTCATCCTGGGACAATAATTATTATGCACAGTTTCTTCTCACTTTTAACCTAAATAAAAGCAGCAAATACACTAAAACTGTGAATAAAAATCTGGCACAATTGCTCTTGTCCTTTAATTCATTCAAATAAACCCAAATGCATGCATGTATATATATATATATATATATATATATATATATATATATATATATATATATATATATTAACATTATCAATTCAGCATGACAAAGACTGTCTTTGTCATGTTGAATTGATAATGTTAATTATATTTTATTAATATGTCCTGAAGATGGTCTATAAGACCGAAACGTCCGACTTTGACATTATATTAACATTAAAACAGCATAATTGCACATAAGGATTTTTTTTGTTTTCTTTTTCCGTATGTTTTTCTTCATATATATATATATATATATATATATATATATATGCAGACACATGATCTGAGAAGAGCTATACGTCCTGGTTTAATTGATTTCGACCTGGTCATGGATAACGATGCTACTGAATCAGTGTAGATCCTCAGTACGCTCTGCAATGCTTGTAAAAATCAGGCCAAAGTAAATCTTTATTTTATAAGTTGGTTGCCTATAAAAGAGATGTTTTCTTATTTTAACACAGAACGCGGAGATTGCGGAACACCTAATAAATAATCGTTAGTGGTGATCTTCTACACATAGCTTAGATGTGGCCGGGAGTATGGTTTACCCAATGAGAGTCGTATTTGATCTAGTGATACAATTTTGCTGACCGTTACACCGCGTCGAAGTTCCCACTAATCATTATTTTGTCAAAGCGTATCGGGAAAAATGTTGTCTGTGTTGCGAACATTGTATTCCCAATTTCAAGTGTTGAAAACTATTTTTATCAAGTCTATGCAGCCTTCCCTCTGTAAATAGATGGAATAATTCTTGATCTTAATATGAACTGAATCAAACATATTTTCGTTAGTATAATACTAATATTAGTATTATTGCTTTTTTTTTAGTCGATGCTAATTTTTCTTTATCCTCGATCGAGTTTTTAAGAGAGGAGCGAAACCTATCAAGACAATATTTTATGTACTTGCGTTTTATTCTTCTGTTTACATTAATATTTTAAATAAGTCCGTTTCTTACGTCATAATTAAATTCTGTACCGCTAACGAAATCTTTAAAAGTTAATTAAATATGTAAGTCGAGAAATTAGAAGATTTATAGCGACAATTGAAATGCTGCGCTTGAAACAAAGACAAAGCAGAGGAAGATATAATCATTAAGAAAGGCATAGTTGGTGCGAAATTTACATTTGGAAAGGAAGCAACGAAAATTCACGGATATAGACAGACATGAAAGAGGAAAGAAAATGAAAATGATTAAGAAAAAGATATATGAAAAAATAAGGCTTATATCCACATCACGTTGAAACACTGCTTCCAGGATGTTCAACCAAGTTAAGCAACATCGACGTTGTTCAGTATGCAGCGTTACAGCTCAGATCACACACTAGATTCGTTCTCAAGGTGCAACTTCTTCCAGTAAAACGTTAGTAGCGAAAAAAATAACTCTTAGGTCAATTCTTTTACCAAGAAATAAAACCATGAGACAGAATTGTAGTAGTTGGCAAAATGTGTTCTGGTTTTATTTTCTGCTCTTGAGTAAGACAAAGGTGAGTTTTATTCTTCTGCTCTTGACTAGTGCGGTAGGGACGAGGAAGAAAAGTTCAATTGACTTGTGGGCATGTGCATTCCTTTTCGTGTCGCAAGCAGTACTCTCATTTCGGCTCTTAGTGACCACTGTCTTATAGAGGTCAAACGATCTTTGTCCTGTCATATTTCATCTAAAATAAAAAGTCATTCATCAAGTTCCAAGACTCTGGCACCACTCCGTGCCCTACTTTGTCAGGATCGTGTCACATGTTTTTGTGATGTCTACGTTACTTAGCCGATAATCGTCCAAACAATATGGGTCAAACAATTTCCGTAACATCATTCAGATGTTGTTTTTTTTTCTTTAAGAAGATATCGGCTGACACAGATATCGCTACAAGTATATAGGTTGGTGAATGTTTCGGGATATCAGCTCTAAGAATTTTATGCTCCGAGGGTGTAATGTTTAAGGACTCAAAATTGTTAATCTGAAAACCGAGTTCCAGTTGGGTTTGTTGTATTCATTTACCCACAAATAACGTTGGAAAAATCTTAATTCATCCCCAACTATGGTTTAATTAGTAAGACTTATATCACCAAATCATTATTATTTTTTAAATCTTACAATCTAAAAAATATATTTCTAGCTTTAAATAACCTGATAATCTGTAGAAAACGAATCAATGAATCATGAAAAAAGAAAGAAAATGAAAACTGAATTAAGAGAATAAAAGGAAATTGGAAATTTTATGGTCCACAGACGATAAATGCTCTAAAACAACAAAGAAAAATAAAATAAAGGAAAAGGTAAAGTTTCCATCTTTGTACACTATTTATATTTTTCGGGCCGAAGTCCTCATCTATATGTTATTCTCCCGATGTTTCGGCCGTTACACGCTTCAGCCTTCTTCAGGTAATGTACGTTGGAATTTCGAATCGAACCCTTTGTTTCGTCCCCCGCGGTAGATTGATCTAGTTCCACGTGCCATGCCGTTTCTGGATATCTCATTTTATGTTATATCCCTTTAGTAACTTAACTCTTTAAATTTTTGTTTAACTCTGCTCTTGCCAGGTATTGAACTCAAAACTTTCTGTGTCAGTCGCTAGATTACTTCAACCAACGCTTTTATCCACTGGCCAACAAAGACAAGGAAAGCAGTCGGAGCAATATAAATAGTGTAAATAGTTGCAATTCCTCATTTCAGAAATATAGACAGTGAATATGAGAATAAAGATGAGGACAACAGTCCGAGCAATATAAATAGTGTATATAATTACAATACCTCATTTCAGAAATATCGACAGATGTTTCCATGTTTGTAAACGGCAAAACGTACTGAGATAATTAAAAGAGAATAAGTAAAGTGTATAAACGTAAGAATTAGGAAAGGAAAAGAAACACTCGTCCTCGGATAAACGTGGCAGTAAAAAAAAAAGACAATAAAAAAACGAAATAACTGAGGAGAAGTATTAAAGTTTCAAAAGAGAAAACAGCTTTCAAACATTTGAATAAAAAAAAAACAAAAAAAAAAAAACAAGATTTCAATCAATATAAACCCAAGTTTACATGAGCTAGGAATTATTATTTGTTATGAAGTGAAGCGAATATAAAAAATATATTTTCTATTCCTGATTTTGAGCACTTTAACAACGAACGGTAGCACTTGCAACATCCGTTTGGTATATTTTTAAATGTGAACAGACAAAATTTAGATGAGATACAGCCTTAATCATTCGGGTAAGGTGTCTGGACACCACGGGTATATATATGCGACGGAGTGTAATGCTGAACACTTTTGTCTTGCTAGAGAATTACGTCTGAGTAGTGAGTTCGATCCTCAATGAGTGCACCATACTTAGGTACGCTTTGCAAATTGTTATATATTCTAACGCGCCAGGAAAATTTTCTCACCAGAATCGATCCTTCAGATCTACATTCAACCATTCGCCCTTGCATGGAGTATTGATGCCCTTTCTGTTTGTCACAAGGTTCTTGATAAAATCGAGAGACGGAAATGCAATGTAATTGTCATCTGGAATCTCGTCTGCAGTCACTTTCTCACAGACGTGCCGTCGCCTCCCTCAGTCTTTTTTACAAATACTTTCACGGTAACTGCTCCGATGAACTGCTTTCACCTGTTCCCAGACTTTATGAATTTCAGCGTTCTACTAGGCTGGCATCTCGCACTCACTATTTCACTGTCGAAACTGTTAAATGTAGCCGTCTCCTCTACTCCAAAAGCTTCATGTCTCGCACTTCTCGCCTGTTGAACTCCCTCCCCTTCTCCTGTTTTCCTCATAGGTATAATCTCAAACTATTCAAATGTAATATCAATCGACCTCTCCAGATCTCTTGATCTATCCCATATCCTTCTCTTCATCTTTTCTTCTATCACTCCTTTTTGCTCTTGCTCCAACTTTCTGTAACCCCTTGCGTGCTAGTGGCTTCTTCTCTTGCTTCAAACGCATAGAAAATAAAAAAAGAAAGAAAGAAAAAAAAACGCAAAATAATAGTTCAACAGCATGAATATATCAACTGATGATTTAGCTTACAGTTGTAAAGGTGAATTAATGTATATGATAAAACATACTGATACGTAAGTGGATTGATTCCCAAATACTGGGTACATCAATTGTGGTCCACTTAACATTCAAATACTGTATATTCTTTTTGTTTTTTTTAACTCAAGTCAATACTCTCGAATACACCAGATCATTGGTATAGCGAATAACATTTTGCGACATATTCCATCTGTTGCCCTGGCTAAAGCAATACGAGAATACGGACACTTGGGCTGATTGAAAGAGTCAGGCATCGTTACATAATTTTTCATGCAAATTCACTTATTGACAAGCGGTCTTGTCGGTCAGAAATGTCGCCGTACGTCCAATAACGCATCTTGAGTATAACAGACATCACGAGGTTATTAGCCTAATGGATTTTCATATCAATCCGTGCTGCCCGTTAATGATGCTGTTCACGTGTCCAACCATAATATTGAGTGTGTTTCGTAAGTGTATAGAAGTGACAAAATAATAATAATAATTTCTAATTTATATTTTTCAATAAAATAATTCATTTGTTTTATTTGTTTAAGCGAATAACCAATAAATACGTTGATAAAATTATTTACAGAAAATGAATGTAAGAGGAGGAATTTAAATCGTTATAAATTGTCAATACACAATCTTCAGCTCATGTCTATGAAGCACGTAGATAGAAAGTGTGTTTCAGGCGATAGAAAAGGCAAGACCTGTAGCAAGAAGGTGGAGAAGATTTCAAAAATCTAAGCTGGAGGTAGTAATTCTGTATTAGTAATTATGAAATCAATTTTATTTTTTTCGGTGATAATTCAGGTCTATTTACTTTTGGGAAAATATTCATAATTTTTATTTTGTATTTTTCCTTAGAAGGTAACTAATATTTCGCCTCCTTCGTTTCAAATTCCCCTAAATAAGATTCATAACCTTTCGTTGTCCCTAATTTTGCATTGATGTCAGTGACCAAAAGAACGTAATTGAGTTTTCCGCTGTCCATAACTCGTCTGATGTCGCCTTAAATCTCTTCAACATCCTCTTCGCATTTTTTTTGAATCCGTTCATATAAGACTAATATTATTTGTATTAAATCATTAAGCATTTACTATGAAGGTTATTATGTCTTAACTAGCGTGAAATCTTACAATGTTGCCTGTAATGCTTTTATTGACTTAAACATGTCTACACGAGTAAGCATCGTATTCTCATTTTGCTTATCATAAAAGAAAAAAAAATTTACACTCCACACCTGTGGATCAAATAAAAGGTTCGGTTCAATAATCCAATGTGTATCACCTGAAGAAGGATGAAGTGTTCAACGACCGAAACGTCGTGAATATGATAGTCAAGATGAGGACAACAGTTCGAATTATATAAATATTGTAAATAGTTACAATATCTCATCTCAGAAATATAGACAGTTGTTAAAAGTAGAACATATAGGTGAAATGAAATTATCCATCTCCTTTTCTTATACAGTCATTAATACCATCAAGTGGCATGTGGAACAGATCCATAATTAGCTGTTGCCTTCTTTTGGTTTCGGGTACATGAGGCAAAGTTGAATGACCTTTATTTTTAATTTTTTGGTCAATTAATATATTGGTCCTGGGTAGAACGTTAAACTGCATCCAACAGCAAGGCCTTTGATCAGGAGGTTTTGAGGAGCGTGGAACCACCTCTTATTTGCTGGTGTTCCCATGTCCACCTTTACCAAGGGTGGTAGCACCTGTTAGGGTCCCAGCTATGGGCAAATAGTTAACTCCTAGTTTTTTCCAGCTCTTACCCACGTCCTGGGTATGGGGATAAACTACATCCGCGTCCTGGGTATGGCGATAAACTACATCCGTTCCTTGGTATGGCGATAAACTACATCCAACACCAAGGCCTCAGATGATGTTTTCGAAAAAATAATGTTGCCAGCTATACGTTTTTGAAACCATAATGTTGCCAGCTATCCATTTTTGGAAAAATAATGTTGCCAGCTATACGTTTTTGAAACCATAATGTTGCCAGCTATACGGTTTGTGTAAAAAATAATGTTGCCAGCTGTACGTTTTTGAAACAGTAATGCAGCCAGCTGTACGTTTTTGAAACCATATTGTGGCCAGCTATACGTTTTTGAAACCATGATGTTGCCAGCTATATGTTTTTGAAACAATAATGTTGTCAGCTATGATTTCAAACAATAATGTTGCCAGCTATACGTTTTTGTTAAAATTCATATATTTGGCATATATATATATATATATATATATATATATATATATATATATATATATATATATATATATATATATATATATATATGTATGTATGTATATATATATAAACTGGATTTGGCATTAAATAACCCACACTGGTTAATATGCAATAAAACCCAAACAAACAAACAAAATTATATTAACGTCTTGTCTTGCGAAGGCAGTGAATAAATGAGTTGAACCTTTAAAACTGCTCTATTTATCCGACACTATCCGATCTTAAAGAGAGAGTAAAGGGGGATAGAGAAAGAGACATAGGGCGCTTAAGTCTGTAGGGTAATGAACAATAGATCCTAGTTAGTTGAATGGCTACAGTTTCATACAAATATCTTCCACTGTAAACTTGTGTTAATAGGAATTATTCACTGATCCTGGTGACTCTTGTCAATAAGTGATACAACGGATTTTAAATGTGTAAAATTTGATTGGTTGAATAGATTTATATTTTCATTGGTTGACTAGATGATTTTGATTGGTTGATTAGTTGTGTACGTGTAACCAACACGTTGTAACTTATTTAAAGCCAGAAAATAGCTTTAGATTGTAAGTTTTCTTTTACATAATAAGGGTTTACTGATATATGTCTTACTATTTAACCCATAGCTGGGAGCAGAAGTAATGATGTCATACCTTTCCCAAGAGTATTTGAGCGTAAGGATTATATCGAACTCCACAGGAATTGGAATTCGGCTCTCCAAATTCCGAGCCATTATCCATTAAAACACTTTCAGATCTAAGCTTACAGTACCTGGTACGCTCAAGCTGTCAAGTTTTCGCGATACTGACCAGGTTCGACATTGCTTAACTTCGGCGATCGTACGGGAACCTGTGTACCAACATGATGTGGCAGTAAGCCTTGCGTGATTTGTTAATTAATTATTTAAACATAACTTTATTCTTCATTCATGTATAATTTTAACACATCATACATTCTTTGATAAAGATAACCAGTAATTTTGAAACAGAAACCGGTCCACATTACCTGCTGATAAAATTGTCTGGATAAAATACAAGAATTATCTGGGTGTTTAATTTTATGAATTCTGATACCTAAATGACGTCGTTGAAAAACAGTGAAGCAAGTATAATAGAATTAAAGTGGAGTGTTAAACGCCACGACTTTTGTAGTGGCATTCATTGAATTTAACAGAATTAAATATCGGAATATAGAAAGGTAGAAAAGAAGGATTGATTTATTATACGATCAAAACGTAATTATTTCTTTTCGACAACTCAGCATGCTCTGAGATACAACTAGTTTAACTTGTTGGTCTGATATTTAGGCGCTGTTATAAGTTATAACTTTTGTGAATTTTAGATTTGTGCTCTTTCTATTTGATCTGTGAGACGAAGTTAAATGAATGTTGTTTCTGGATAGCTTCGTTTTCGTTTTTGTTTTTTTTGTTGTTTTTGTTTTTTAAGCATTTCACCCCAAGCAAGATGGGAGGGCCATTAGCGCACAAGTGGTTAAAGAGAGTGGAAGCAAGAGTAAAGAGGCGTGATAGAAGAAAGGATGAAGAGAAGAACGGAGAATTAGATCAAGGCATCTGAAGATGTCGATTAACATTGCACTTGACTAATTGAAGATTATAGCTATCAATGAAGCAAGTAGGAGGTAGGCAGCTCCACACGCGGGAAGTGCTATTGAAGTAGGAGAAACGGATACATTTAACAGTTTCTTCAGTGAAAGTGTGGGACTGAGATGCCAACCTAGTATCACGCTTAAATTCGTGCAGTTTGGGAACCAGTAAAATAGCTTGTCGGGGCAGTTACCGTGAAGTTATTTGTAGAAAAGACAAAGAGAAGCAACGGCACGTCTGTGAGAAAGCGACTGCAGACTAGATACCAGATCAGGACCTATCATATTGCATATCCATTTTGTTCAGGACCTTGAGACGAACAGTGGCGGCACTAGATCATACATGACAGCAATATTCCATGCAAGGGCGAATGGTTGCTTTATAGATTTGAAAGATGGACTCAAGTGAGAAAAACTTTCTGGCTTGATACATGGAACTCAATTTCCTTGCGGTAGATGAAGGCATTGATTTACTATACTTGTTCCATCTCAGGTCAGCGGAGAGTGTGAGGCCATACAGGCGCAGAGAGGCACTCCCATGGGTAAAAAAATGCCGTTTTGTTTTTGAGGCATTAACGTTTACCAGCCCTTTCTTGCCCCAGTGAACCACAGATTCGAAGTCCTTTTCGAGACTAACGGCCAGGTTAGTTTTGTCAGCGATACCAGGTTTGCTATTTAGGCAGGAGTAAATAGTGGTGTCGTCTACATAGATGCCTACGTGGGAACTGATGACATCAGAAAGATCCTTAATGACGATCAGAAACAGTGTAGGAACCAGGATATAGCCTTGGCGAACACCTGCGTTCGTACGAGAGTAAGTGGAGGATCCGTTTAGGACGACCTTCATTACACGGTTTTACAAGAATGATTGTATTATGTCAAATAATCCTCCTGAAATTCCGTATCCCTGAAGCTTACGAAGAAGGGCTGCATGCCAAACCCTATAAAACGCTTTAGAGATATCTAGAGCCACAGCATGAGCTTCTCCTTTATTGTGAAATGCTTGCTAAACAAATTCAGGTATTGCTGCGAGCACATCAGCGGTAGATCGGGCAACGCGGAAACCATATTGCTTGTCAGAGAGCAGATCATGGGATGTAAGGTGCTGAACCACTACGGCTTTGATTAAAGCTTCGTATATTTGCAGAAGAGTGGTAGAAAACTGATAGATGGGTCAAAAGTGTCCTCGGAGTTATTAATCACAGGTGCAACAGATGAGGACTTCTAACATGCTGGAAAGCAAGATTCGTTGGCGCTGAAGAGCAGATCATGGGATGTAAGGTGCTTAACCACTACGGCTTTGATTAAAGCTTCGAATATTTGCAGAAGAGTGGGAGAAAACTGATAGATGTGTCAGAAGTGTCCCCGGAGTTATTAATCACAGGACTTCTAACATGCTCGAAAGCAAGATTCGTCGGCGCTGTACTTATATAGTTTGAAGAGGACAAGAGCCAGTTCAGGAACACATTTCTTCATGACAACGGCTCGTATCCCGTCTCCATCGCTAGTCTTATGGGAGTTTAATATAGAGACGATGCCCGGTACCATCGGTGGGGTTATATGCAACTCGCTCAAGAGAGCCTCAGTTCTAGGGGGAAAATCGGGTGAGAGTACATCGAATGAGTCGATCATTGAATTCGATGAGAATTTCCGACCAAAGCATTCAGCTTCATCAGCTGAGGAAGTCAGGACCTCTAACTGGTTGGATAAAGGAGGTTGGTGGATTTGATTTTGTTTAGTACGCTCTTGCAGAGACGCCAATAATCTTTGGAACAGAATTCACGAGAGGCAATACGTTGTTTCATTCTTACAACAAATAGTGACTTTGCTTCGTTGAGGACACGCTTGCGCTCATTACGGGTGAGACAAAGAGACGTTTTCATTTTAACGTAGACTTTCTAATTATAATTATTCACATAACAAATCAACAGTAAACTGTGAAGTAAGACTTGGAAGGGCAACGGTCTAGCATAGTCGGGTAATGCCAGCCTTCATAATGTGTTATGTCAATCCCCAACATGCTCCAATTCTTGCAGACATCCAACCATCCAACTTTCCAATGGACTGGCATCAGGTCAATGGATTGGCACACTTTGCACTCTCCAACTACCACCTGAACAGCCATCGGAACTACCTCCAACAAAACCGAGTACTCCAAATACAAGTGGACTTACTGATATCCTTAGGTACCACATTTGTGAGATTTCGATTTCCAGGTATGTGTATTTTGATAGTTTTTTTGAAGAAGTTTCAAGATAAATCATTGCCTGCAAGGACTGTCATGTCAGAGAAGTTCGAGCTGTGGTTCGTGATATCTCAAAAGCGTTTGATAGGGTTTGGCATGCCGCCCTACTTCGTAAGCTTCAGGAATACGGAATTTCAAGACGATTATTTGACTTAATATAATCATTCCTGTCAAACCGTGTAATGAAGGTCGACTTAAACGGATTCTCCTTCAGTTCTCTTCTCACGAACGCAGCTGATAAGTGTGAAAATGTAACACCGCATGGGCAGTCAAAATGTTTATGTCTGATATTCTGTTTTGTGAATTCAACTCGGTATTCAAAACCCGACACACATGTCGAGTATTCTTTTCTTTATTTTTCCTTCATTTGCCTAGCCTGTATTCTATCTTCTTCGCTGACACTTAGGTACTTAAAATCTTCTTCTTGTTACAGTTCCCTAATGTTCGTGACAAAATTTGGATCTATTGTGTATGTTTCTGTAATTCTCCCTTTCTTGAATGCTACTTTTTGACATTTATCTAATCCTAAATCCAAACAGATATAAATTAAAACTCCTAACAACTCAAGAACCTATCGGAGAATAATTGCAAACTATCAGGTTGGTGCAAAAATAATGGCGTACTAATGTCGTTTTTTGACGTTAAAAATAAGTCATAAAACGACATTATTACGTCATTATTTTTGCACCAACCTAATAATTGAGAGCAGTTTTCTGCGGGTCTACAATTTTGTTCTCAATACCCAATTCTTCCTAAGCGTTTTCGCCCCCCTGTTTTCTAGGTATTACAAGCGCTGTCATTATTCTAGGATATAGTTCTACATTAATATTCCATAGTTCCTTCAGTTCCCTAATCAAATCCTGGTATATTTTTATCTTTTCAGTTTCTTCAGATTACACTCTTGTATGATGTGGAACAACAAACTCGATAATTTGCCATATATTATTCTTTTCTGGAATAAATTTTTTTTTGTGATCAATGACATGATCTGTCGGGATTGAGAAATCCCATAATATCTTTTGATAGTCCTTTCTTCTGGCTTTTGTTCATGACACTTCACTTTTATAATGAAATCAAAATTATGGCATATTTATTAATGAATATTTCTTACCAATCTAAACAGGTTGCCGCTTATACTCGTTCTGTATCTACAAAACTAAATCGGTCTTTCTAATTATAATTCTTTAAAAATCAAATAAAGACTAAACTCTAAAGTTAGATCCACAGGTTCCATAGAAATATATGTATTAATAGAAGAATAAGAAAATATTTATTTACACTTAGCTTCTTCTCGCCATACAATTGAAGCTTGTTTTGTGTAGGGGGACGTTGATCTCGCCTTTCATTTAATGATATTAATTTCGCATTTATTATTATTATTATTATTATTATTATTATTATTATTATTATTATTATGTTTTCTCGGAAAAATCTTAATTATTGCATAGGTAGCGAGACACATTCGGCAGCCTAAGTTATAATACTATTTCCCTCTGACTTTCAAGACATTCCAGATTATATCGTTTTATTGCTAAGGGACTTGTTTCCTGCAACATTTCTCTTGGTCAATCGATGCCAGATTTATCAATCCATGTCTGAAATGCGTGGAAAATACATAAATGTTTGTTTCTTTTTAATTTACTTGTTGATGTTTCTCTTCCAAACGTGTATTGTCAAACAACTGAAAATGACTTAAGGTAAAAATCGTTATGACAGGAGCCCAGCTAATTAAAATCTCCCTTGTTAACTGGGAAAAAAAATTAACAGTTAATAAAATTTTAAATATAAACACCTTTGAGAAATTTTAAATATAAACACCATTGAAAAATCAATAGAATTTTTGTAACTTTTGTGAAGAATGTAAATTCCTTACTTTGGAATAGAACAAAAGAATTATGCAAATGATATATAGGAGAGAATGTTCATGATATATAAATCAATATATAGACATCAAAAATAAAACCAGCTTTAATTATTATCACATACTGAGATTAAAAAACTAAGAACAGTAGACACAGATTATTCATCTTTCCAGATACAATTTCCCTCTGATTTTCACGACATTGCAGATTATATTTTGTTGTTCATAAGCGACTTCTTTTCTGCAACAGTTCCACTGGTCAGTTGAAGCCAGATTTATCAAGCCATGTCTGACATGCGTGGAAAATAGATAAATGTTTATTTCTTTTTAATTTACTCGTGGATGTTTCTCATCCAACGTGTATTGTCAAACAACTGAAAATGACTTAAGGTAAAAATCATTATGACGGGAGCCCAACTAATTAAAATTTCCCTTGTTAATTGGCGGAAAAATTAACAGTTAATAAAACTTTAAATATAAACACCCTTGAAGAATCAATGAGATTTTTGTAACTTTTGTGAAGAATGCAAAGTTCTTACGTCGGAAAAGAATTAAAAAAAATAGACAAGATATATAGGAGAGAATATTCATGATATATAAATTAATGTTATGAAATGGACAATTACCGACAATAATTTTAAGACATTTTTATGTTTATACAACCTTTTTTGATAGTTACAAATATTTAAGTAAATGCTCTGTTTATAATAAACAGTATTAACAACATAGAAAATATGAGTCCTCCGGCAGAAATCGAAACTGTACCCTATATGGAACCGTCATATAGCCTGACATGCTTTTACTGATTTCGCCACAGAGTAGTGTCTTGGTTCGCAAGGTCGATTTTACTGTTTTTTAACTACAATTTTCCATGATTTTCTCACGTACATTCATATCTGGTCGATGCGTATCCAAAAGCAAAGAAATGACGTCAGACATTATGAAATGGAGAAAGTCCGACAATAATTTTAAGACATTTTTATGTTTATACATTCTTTTTTTATGGATACAAATATTTAGGTAAATGATATGTTTATAATAAACAGTATTAATAACATTTACCGACATAAATGTCCGAGAAATTGTCATAGAAAATTGTCGGAGAACGCATAATTTCTATAACAATTTCTCGGACATTCAGGCCGGTAAATGTTGTTAATACTGTTTATTATAAACAGAGCATTTACTTAAATATTTGTATCGAAATATAAAAAAAAAATGTCGCAAAATAAATCAATGTATAGACATGGAAAATAAAACCAGCTTTAATTATTACCCCTGTTTTCATATGACTAATACAAAGTAAGAAGAACCACATATTGAGATGGAAAACAACAAAAACAAATTTAAGTACTGACGAATTATTCATCTTTCCAGATAAATTTTGATTTATCAAGAATCGTTGAATGCATCTTGAAAATCGTTCAGTCGTATTTGTGATACTTTATTTGTGTAGTTTTCATTATAGAAACTCGTAAGGAGAAGTAAAGTGTTGCAAAAGATAAAATCATTACTTTTATCCAGGAAAATAACAGCTTATGCTAAAAATCGTTTACTGGTAATTGTCTAGCCAAAATCTTATTTCAACGAAATAAGCCTTTGATTGTTTTCGGGCAAAAGTTCGATACATCATTGCAGATAAGAAATCCTTATTCATTTATTTCGAAAATGAGATATGCCGCATCTACAGAACCGGTCTAGACTAAAAGTTTAGATAAAAAATAACCATTTAATTGCATCTTTTGAAAGTTATTTTTAGAATATTATATCGAGTCTGTGGAAATAAATTCTTACTAATGCAGAGCATAGAAAAGGAGCTGGAATTTAGTCTCTTGCTATGAGATAAATTGTTGGAACAGTCTTTTTTGCATGTTTGCCTGCGTGGGTCTACGTGTGTGTGCCTGGAATCTATTTAGATAAGACTGACGAGTCTCTTTTCACTCTGTGTGGCGGTGATAGTATTTGACCAGCATGAGACTAATTAAAACTGACAACAAGACAGATAAATGTACTCTATATTTGGGTAGATAACTAACTTAGACGCTGGAGAGGGAGGCAAAAATAGAAGAAGACGAAAGAGAATTGATGGTGCATATTAGCACATGCGGGAAATTGGTGTTGTGTTGTTTATACATACACGCACGCAAACGCGCACACACACACGCACACACACTTTCCTTTTCAAATACACTTCTCACCCCCCATTTTTTTTCTCTTTATTCATATTTTGTTTCTTTTTTGTTTGTTAGTTTTTTGCTTTTAAATAAGGACATCTCTTTTGTCATTTTCTTCTGTATGGCATGCCCCTTCAGGACATTGGCGGATATAGATCTCCACAAATTCTATCCCTTGTAACTAGTAGCAAATCTTTTTTTAACATTCATCCCACACAACTACTCAGGTAAGTAGCCCGCTGCCTCCTGAAGTCCTTTTACCTTCAATAATCTTATATCATCATCATCATTCGATCTCCCTATGTTTGTCCGGAACGCTATTGAAAATCCCTTTACACACTTTTCGCGTCTGCATTACTGTTCCCAGGTCCCCATTGTCCAACCCTGTACCCAGATCTATGTTGTCGGGGGAAGTCAAATTTTATATTCCTTCTTTCGCACATCAGGTGTCTGGAACTCTCTTCCGGCTTTCTACTTTCCGGCCGAATTTGATCTACAACAATTTAAATGCCTTGACAATGGTTATCTACCGTATTCCTTGAATTCTCCTCTTTTATTATTCTCTCACATTAATAATGATCTCATAATGTTTCTTATTCTTTGATACTTAATACCCACTTGTGTTTTAGTGGATTTACTTTGTCCTTGGGGTGAAATGATTAAAAAAAAGAAACGAAGTCATGACGTATTGTTCTCTTTCTACTCCCAGAAGGGACAAAGAATAGTTCCTTAATAAGTTCCACGATCAAACATTCTGCTGTTTATGCCTATTCTCGACAGGTACCATAAACAACTAATTGAATCGCAAAAGATTTTGTTTTTCCCACAAACACGTTAAAATAACAAAAAGGGGATAAGTTGTCTTAAGGAAGCTTTATTCCGCTTAGAATAATTGATACCAGCATAGTGGCTATTTATAGTCCTCTAAAAATGAAAGAGTTCTCCAAAGGGACGTAATCATAAAAAACGGGAGATTACTTCCGATTCTTTTATCACACACGTTGTCGTATATTGACAAAAATAAGCTTTATATATTGACGTATGCATGAATTATATCGCAACATAAATAAGGTCTACATTTTTATCTAAACACATAGGAAATCTTGACATGAACACATTTCAAACCGTAACATAATGCCCTATCCTATCTTGACATAAACACGGTTCGTATTTTAAGACAAACACATTCTGTATCGTGATATAAACACATTTAATATTTTGACATAAACACTATTACGTCATTATAGATTTAAAATCTTACGCATCATCACGTAGAAATACCATTCCTGTACGGTCACCAAAGATAAGCAGATTCCTAGATAGTGACCGCTTGGGAATACCTGGTGCGGACATTATGATCTTCCAAACTATCTGTATACTCAAATCTTTCTCTTTCAGTTAACCTGATATTTATTACTAGAACTAGTTTTAGTGAATTCAATCGTTGGATCAGATAGTGAAACGCTACTTTAGCTTGGATGAAAAATAAATGATATTGCAGGTGGAAAATAACACACTCCAATAACAACCATGTAATGGATAGCTGAAGATATCGTCAGGGTATTTGGCTAATACGCTATGTCTGTAATAACATAGATAAAAATAGTTTGACAAATATTATACTGACAATTTCTAATCTCAAAATGAAGTACACACTAACGTTTACTAGTCTTTTGATTAAGAGAATTCATGACTGGCAAAGCGTTCTCATAAAACTTTGAAGCGTGTAGTCCTTTGTTTGACGAAAGACATGACTTACCTCAGAATTCGAAACGAGCCCGAACGTGATGACAAAAAAGAAATATGGCCGCTATTGAAGACACAATTTATGCGCGCCTATCTCGTCCAAATCGAGACGATATTTGAACACATACAAATTTTGGCCGTATTAGAATAGCATAAAAAGCGGGGTGGCAACAGCACGAAAATACGGGAGTCATTCAGCGGAATAATTTATTATCATTCATTTTTTATGGCATGGGGCGTGTTTTGTAGGTTCCCTTTGAGAGGATGCGATATTGTGTTGTATGGAGGATTGATTTGTGACGGATGATTTTTTTGGTAAATGTGGATATTGTAATGAGTAAATGGGTCGTTAATCGGATTAGATATATATAGGATAGTTAGTATCGACCAGCCTCAACCCCTCCCTCTTTTTAGGCCATGTTCCACAATTGTATATTTCATACAATAAATATACGGGAGTCATTCGGCCGACTGCATGTAATAGAGCTGGACGTAGGAATTGACACATAGACAAAGAGGAAGTCGAAGTAGGCGCGACTGAGTTGGTGTCTGTTTCACAAGTGCCCAGTTTAACGGCTGAGAAAGGGAGTCACGTAATCCATTTCCTTGCGGCAACCGAAGAAGAAGAACGAATAGCTGACCTGCCGGCGAGCACCACACTGCACTTTTTGACTCCCCTCTCATCACCATTTTTTACTTCACTTTGTGAACATAGTATCCTAAGTCATAAATTCCCCGCCAACAAAAACACGATGTTATTTTGAAGACATATTTGTGTGACATGAAAAAGGACTGAACAGGCAAACATGAAATAGATGCTAAGCATAATTACTTAAATTTAAAAAACAAATGCTGTGTTAGAAGCGTTAAAATAAATAACATCAGTGAGAATCCAACAGCAATCGTTCACCTCAGAAATCACAGAAGAAAGTAAAATGCTTCTCATTTATCATAAAATTTAAATGTTTTTTTTTTTTTTGAATATCTCATTCACTGTCTTAATAGTATAAAAGCAAACAGCGGATGATTGAGTTTAAGAATACTTTTTTTGTCTGGTAAAAGAACATTTGGATACCGTCTACGTAATATGATTCGCAGATGAACTACCAAAATCAGAAAAATAATTTTATTCCAAAAGAAGACTATCTACATCAATTAAGTAAAACCAGATTCATGTTAAGCAGTCGTCCGCTTTTTTTTTTCCTTTTTTTTTTATTTTTTTTAAATAACTATTTTCAGTGTCGGGAACTGAACAGAGACAAGGTATTTTTTTATATGCCACCTCCGTGACTTTATACATTATTTCGAGTCATTACAGAAACGTGAATAAAATTTACCTGAATCTGAAATTTTTGTTGATTGATCAAACCAGCTCACGTGTGGGGTCTGGTTTTAAATTTTTATCTCTCCAAGGGCCTGCAAACAAGTTCTAAATTTTCAACCTCTTATCACTTACGTTAAGTGTAATTCTATTTCTTCAATATTCACACATATTTGACAGAAAGCTGTTCAACAATAATGTCGCAAATTGTACATTTTTATCGAAACTACTAACAAAAATAGTCGACCGCTTCCTGTATAAAATTGAGCATTGTGGAAAGTCATCTCTTACGGATAAACATATATTTTAACAATTATCTGTTTTAGTTGGTTTTAATATCAAAAGCCTGTCCCATAATGGTGGGGCACAGCAAGTATCCTGGATTATAAAACTTATATATTAGATTTTGCTTTCGTTTGGTTTGTTTTACGGCATATCAACCTCATTGGATTATTTAATGCCGACAAAAAAATTATTGTTGTTAATGTTTTTCTTCAAAAATCTATTTCTGGGAATATTTTTCCTCGAACAAATCCATAGCTGGACATATTTTTTCAAAGAATGTATAGCTCTTTGTATTGCCGGTACTTTTTTTTTAAAGTATAAATGAGAATAATTTTTCCTTCAAAATTATTGTTGGTAATATTTGTTTTTTATTACAAAGTATTTCTGGTATTAAAACCTATTTTTACACAGGTTTGGGTGTCAACAATTTGCCTATAGCTGGAACCCTACCACCCTGGGTCAGAGGGAACCTCGGAACGCCAGCAATTAAGAGGTTGTTCCACACTCCTCAAAATCTCCTGATCAGACGCCTTACTGTTGGACGTAGTTTATCGTCTTATCCAGGATGCAGATGAAGTTTATCATCATACCCAGGATGGTAAAACTGATATAGAGAACTAAATATATTTATTACGGAACTGATATACACGTTTTCAAAATATTATCTAAGATTTTGCTATTATCACCAGGTATATGATATCTTCTTTGCTGAAGGTTGCTGTGTTTGAAAAGCGAAAACGAGGTCTTGAATCTTATATTCGTAGTGGTGAATATCTCGGGGATGTAATATTTAAATATTAGATAAAATTTTGAACGTTTGAAATATCAGTTATGTAATAAATATATTTGCTACTCGTTCTCATTTTCATAGTCCAAGATACACGCATTGGAACACCCTACATATAATTCTGTTTAAAAATGTGATGTCGAGGCTTAGATGAAGCAAATAAAATTAACTCACTTTAACTGATGCACATTTATTTTTTCCGTATATCTAGATTATAATTTCAGTCTGTGATTTTTAAAGGTGAAAAAGTCACAGACAAAACGGTGGGTGATTTCAAAATTTTCATCTAAAACAAAGAATATACAAAATATAAGAACATTTCTGAATGTATAGGGAAAGGATAAATTTCTGCTTAAACTGGAAATAAGTGTATATAGGTTAAATATAGATGTTATTAACATAGGTTTCGTTGTTTTGTTAAATATATTAAATGCATCATTTAATATATCATTAAATAAATCAGTTAATATATATGTCGTAACTTTTCTATATTTCCTCTAAATAATCATTGTTTAACGTGGAATGGTCAAGCAACCCGAAATACGATGATAAATTTAACTAGTTATGTTTAACACGTTTTAAGGATATATCAGGTTGAAACGAAGATTCCCGTTCGATCTCAGAAGTTAATCAATGTCGAGCTTTGTCTGTTGACCACAATGGAAATTAGACGCCACAAGATAGTCGCTAGTTACAATATCGCTATCAGTACCAGCCAAATACCTCGATATGTAGAAATGATTCCGGACTGAGATCTTGCAAGTATTGGATGGGAAGTTGAATGATTTCAAATAATAAAACAAAACATATTTCGCCTTAGAATGATCAATGATACATTCAGAATAATATTCAGTGAATTATTCAAAGTAAGGTACAAATAAATTACTGCCACAAAGTAAATAATACCAAATACTAGAAAGTCTGATTCTTCCTGAAAAATACAACAAATATGACATAATTTTTTAATAATATATTTTGAGATATATGTTATCGGAGGAATATAATATGGATTTATTTATTCGTTTTTCCTGAATCCCCATATCTCAAAAACAAATAACCTGCTCTGGTGAACAAGTTAAGTATAAAGCAAATAGAGAAACACAGGCTAACGAATTCATCTCAAAAAAATAAATAAATCAGGAGAATCAATGAAAGTCATCAGCGACTTTACGTGACAAAGCATTGCATTTTGAACGTTGTCTTCTTACTCGTTTTGTTCATTAAATCATAACCACGCCGAAACATGACGTTCTGATCAATGCTATTCATGAGATGGTTTCGCAGGCAAAAAAAAAAAAAAAAAAGAATGTAAAAGAAAAACAACACACCAAATAGTTGGAGCAAAAATTATTGACACCTCGTCGCTGGCTCGCAGACAGGAAAACGATTATACCAGCCACATGTCAAATGAGAAGTCGGTTCATGATTCTGAATGTAGCGGGTTTAAATCAGAAGGATCAGCGTCATAGCTCAACTTGATTCATAGAACATAAACATAAAAGACTAGATAATTATAGTCAAGAAGGGGTTTACATGTTGCACAGCTCCTTTAATTTCGCTTTCAGCTTCTTGAATAGTAAAAATTATCTAACATATTCACATCGAACTTTACGCGCACACACACACGCACACACAAACAAACACACACACACACACACACACACACACATATATATATTATATATATATATATATATATATATATATATATATATATATATATATATATATATATATATATATATATATACAAATAAATAATTATGTGTTTGGTAATCCGTATGTATAATTCCAGGAATTATATAATCCAGAGAGCTCAAACACAGCAAATATTAATTATATTAAGAAAGAGACAACTTGTGTTCTAATTTATTTTCTTAGAACCGAAATTCGGTTCTAGTTCCTCAGAACAACATATTCATTCCCCAAATTATGTTGATCTTTTGAATTAGAATCAAGTGTCGAGTCTTAAAAGTGAATTATAATGACCATGAACCTTTAAGCGTCTCTGTTTGGTAATATATATATATATATATATATATATATATATATATATATATATATATATATATATATATATATACCTAATGAAAAATAATAATATATATATATATATATATATATATATATATATATATATATATATATATATATATATATATATATATATATAAGTGCAAATATTATTTTTTGTAAATGCTTTACATCATTTTTTTCTAGGAATAATATTTCGAAGGATAATAATATTATTATTTTCATTATTATAAGAATATTTGTTTTATTATTATTATTATTATTATTATTATTATTATTATTATTATTATTATTATTATTATGTTCGTTTTTTGTTGCCGTTACCTAAATAATGTCAACGTGTGGAGAGAAAATGCATTCATTTGTATTCTAAATATCGCTGGAGTCCTGACTTTTTCCTCATATTTTGAATTTATTTTTATTCTGTTTTATTTCTCCTTTTGTCTTTACTTATCTTTCTTTCGTTCTCTTTGTCTAATTTCCTTTTCTTCTTTACTCCACATATACTTGATGAATAAAACCTGTTTACACCTTCAACCACTATTAAGATATATCTATTTGTACAGATGGATATAGATGTCTCTTTTTATTTTCCCCCTCAAATTTTGTTTACCTATCCTTCATCTTCCCCACTCTCTATCAACTTATCCCTTTCTAAATCCCTATCCTTTCATCTCTCTCTTCCCACAATTTAAACCTACCGCCTTAAACAAATATGTGCATAAGTTAAAAATTAATAATATCAAACTGTTTTTATGATCAATTTATTCATTAATATTTCATATATATATATATATATATATATATATATATATATATATATATATATATATATATATATTACGTATATATTATTTTCACATATATTTATATTATATATATATTACATATATATATATATATATATATATATATAGATAGATAGATAGATAGATAGATAGATAGATAGATATAGATATAGATATTACAATCACACACACATATATATATGTATATATAATGAATTAACAATGACAATAAAAATCACATCATATGGGGAATACCCTATAAATAATATAGTGTAAAGAGGTGATAAGTGGAGAATATATAAATTAGAATTATTTATACCTTCAACATTTGAAGAGGTAGAGGCGAATGAATATTATGGAAATATCGTAGCTAATTAAGATAAACCGATATTATGGAAATTTGAATTTGTTTTTATATCGGTATTTTAACACTAATTCATTCCGCTGATTTAATATTGCTTTACTTATTGTATTGTAGTATTCTATTTTTTCTTCTAAAAATAAGTGACAGCTATCTCTAAGACTATTAGGAATACGTACGGAACCTATAATCTTCCAAACTGTCTGAGGGCTTAATACTTCCTCCTTCAATTAGCCAAATGTTTTTTGAAAGTGATCTCTGGTGTTATAGTTTATGGTTAGAAAAACATTATAATGGTTCATATTTTCACAAAACATTTTATGAAAATATGAACATTCGTAATATTAACATTGGAATTTTCCTTGGCAGATGGAAACAGAGATTGTAGACCCATAGCACTCATTTTCTAATATACATACATACACACATACACACCCACACATTATATATATATTTTTCGTTTCACCTTTTGGAAGTGCTATCTGATGATCCGGCGTCCTTTAAAAGGGCCCTGGTAAAATAAATTATTATAATAGAGCCTTAAAGTGGTCTGTTTTTTTCTTTAATATATATATATATATATATATATATATATATATATATATATATATATATATATATATATATATATAACATTGAGTCTGGAAGAATACTCAACAGAATGCAGAAAGCACTGGACGGCCGTTTCGTCCTATCTGGGAGTCATCAGCAGTGCGCATCCACAACCGAGAATCGAACGCGGTCGAAACGGCCGTCCAGTCCTTTGTGCATCATGTTGAGGGTTCTTCTTGACTCATTGCTCATCCCCAAAATTAATTACTTGTAAACATTGCTGGACCCAGCTTATGCCCTGTGATGGAGCGGCTAAGGGTCAAGAAGCAGTCGTGACTCTTGGGGCAATGTTCCTATATTATCTGAATACTTGGAACGGTATCGCTGCAACTGCGTGAGTAGCACGCTATATCGAGTCTAGTTTGTGCCTTCTTCGTCACCACGTCCCGTGGTACAGTTGGTATGATGTTTGCGTTGTATCGTATCGGTCCAGGTTCGATTCTTGGTAGTGGATGCACACTGCTGATGACACCCAGATAGGACGAAATGGCCGTCGAGTGCTTTCTGTATTCTGTTGAGGATTCTTCTAGACTCATTGCTATAAGCCTAAATTCCCAAAATTAATTCCTTATATGTGTGTACATGTTTTTTTTTTTTTTTGCAGCTTATAATTTTACAATATATCTTTATGTATTAATTAGCGATTAACGATATAATAGGTAAATTAATATTAATATAAAACAAGGCTATATTGCAACTAAGACACAAATGATTACTGAGTTTTAAAGTATTTCAGTAAACAAATTATAAGGGAGAGATCCCAGTAAATGAACAAGACTCAAGGAGAAAAAATATATCGAGTGACATTGCATTTAACTATTTGAATATCAAATTTTATTGGATGGCAAAAAATGCTGAGAGCAAAAACAGTTAGCCTAAAAGGTATGGTTACATCTATCAACTTCAACTGTAAAATAATGAGACATAGCTGCCAATCTAGTACTGCACTTAAATTAGTAAAATCGAGATATTAAAGATGAAAGGTCAGCAAAAGAATTACAACGAACATATTTGTAGAAGAGACGAGAGGAAGCTAGGTTTCGACGGTTGAAAAGGAACTGTAACATGTCAAATCAGGAGCGAAAATGTTGCAGATTCTTTCGATTTTTATCAATAATTTCTATATAGGCAGCAGAAATAACAGATCAGATCTGACAGCGATATTCAATGCTTTGTTGAATGACAAGATATAAGAGATTCTGGCGAGAAAAAAGTGTCTAGTACGACAAGGTGAACTAAAAAGCAGCAGACCTTGCAGCCGATTCAGTATAATGGGTCCACTTCGTGTCAACAGAAAACGTTAGGGGCAATGCGTCATTTCCCCAGAGGTTAGCATCAGCCATAATATTTACAATATTTGTTATATGTGAGATATATACAGTGGTTTCTGCATGTGTTTTTTCATAACATTATTAATTTCAAAAGACACGTGAAGTTTATAGCATGTATATGATTTTTTACAATATTCGCTACGCCTTTTATACATTTTGAATTAATTTATATTTTAACGTAAACTCACACATTACCTGATGTTATCAGACTGGAGGGGTCGATCCCAGCGTACGGTAAATTTGTAAAGTACCTAGAAACCATACCACAAGTTGAATAAAGCCTTGTGAATGAAATTAGTTAGGCGGAGAACGAAGTCGAAAGTCATCATGTCCGTGTTTAAATTGTTGATTACACTTGATAACACGCACTTACGCAGAAACTGTAACTAAGGTCTGGTCAGCAAAGATACAGGATAAACCTCAGGTGGGTTCTGTTGATGTTGAACAAAGACAAATGGGCCTGAGAAAGTTTCTGCAATAGGGATTGGCTCGCCGCTGTATTAGATGGGTATCCTCGAATACGAGTGGCCAGCTATATATATATATATATATATATATATATATATATATATATATATATATATATATATATGACCATGATAAGAGTTTGTTGCTTGGACAGACTGTGGCGACGGAAACACGTAGGCACTGAGGAGACAAAGAGATTCACTTATCAACCCCGATGATTATTTGACGAAAATCTCGTTGACAAATTCCAGACGTCATTCTGTTAAGATAGAGATTAGGGACCACACTACGAGTCGTTTGAGGTCTGCTCGCGGAAGAGAAAGAAAGAAGAAAAAAGAAAGTTTAGGCGAAGGTAAACATGTGAGAGAGAAGGGAGGCCTGCTGACACCTCTTGGGGGATTGGTGTGAGATACTAAAATCAGAAAGGAAGAATTTCGGAGGACGATTACCTTGAAGTAGAAAGTAATAGACTTACAAAAATTGAAAGTAATAAATTTTCCTGTCCGAAAACAAAGAAAATCCTTATTGTGGATTTAGAATCATCAAGAACCTCAAACCCTGACAGGCCCACCCCGGTTTTGGTCGGCGTCCATATAAGAAGAATCGCAGCGAAGAAGCTGACTAAAGATCCACGCATTCTGACTTCAACTTCTAACCAAGAACAACTTATTTTTGAAGAACGACTTAGACTCACACCATCAAAACAAGTTTTACGAATATCGCCTGAAGATACTCAAAAAACCAGTTTCTTGAAAAAAAACAAAAACAAATTAAGATGTTAAGACTCGCCTAACAAACGGAAAGTGTCACGTATCAATATTAGCGGTTTGGGAGAAAGACGCAGTCCTGTATTCAGCAACCAGATATAAAATATTGTTATTCTTTTTTAATACATTTGAACTTTTCGAGTTGTTACTTTATTTTCTTTTGCATATACGTGTGCGGTGTTACGTTTGCTCAGACTCGGCTTGCATTGCGGCCCGGCAACTGATTGATTTCGTCTACCTAAGATCAAATCACAACGTGAGTAGGTTAAAATAGAAATCAAAGGAGTTACTTCGGTAACAAGACGTTGGAGGCGAGCTGGGAACGACAAAGCTGATACCGAATCTAACCAGATTCCCATCCGAATCAGCAAAAGGTTAGAACGTCACATTTGGTGCCGCAACCAATACCAAGTCAGTTGGTCGTCACATAATAACACGGGACGGCGAGAGGCGCGGAGAGGCTTGGGGTGACGTCACAGACACACACACACACACACACACACACATACATATATATATATATATATATATATATATATATATATATATATACATACAAACATACATACATACACGTCCGTATATTCAACAATTGTTATTTTCTTTTAAAATATTTCATTTGAGAATATGAGACATTTATTAAAAAAACCGAAATGAAAGCGAATCTTTTCGGTTTGGGTTTTCAGCTTCAAGGGGATAGAATCTATATCTGCCTCAGAAAAATTGAGAAGTCTATTGACGATTTCGTCGGAGAAACCTATCGATGACGGTGTAGTGAGAAAGAAGTTGTTAAAAAGCTCCTCTTCTGCTTTTTACCGTGGATATATAAATATTAGAAATTTCGATATGAATACAGAAAGGTTTCAAAATGATAGGGATGAATAGATTGAATATCGACGAAAAAGAACGGAAAGTGATCAAATTTAATGAATCTATCAAATAAGTTAATTCAAACAGAATACCATACAAATGTGTAAATAGAAGTTAAAATATATATATATATATATATATATATATATATATATATATATATATATATATATATAAACAACCAAATAAAATCAAACGCCGTAATGAAGGGTGAGGACAAACAATGGTGCTCAACAGAACGCTATCTACTGGGATCATACTTTAACAACCTGTACCAAAACATGAAGATAGTCTTGAATAACACGTGCTTTAATATATATATATATATATATATATATATATATATATATATATATATATACACACACACACACACACACATATATATATATATATATATATATATATATATATATATATATATATATATATGACAATGGAAAACGCTTCACTGAAACTAGATTTCTAGTCTTTATCAGATCCAATAACGATGGAAACAAATAATGTGGGCATTTACATGTATTCTTAATTAATGAAGCATAGTATATATAATATTTTCACAGTACATAAAATATTTATTCTATATCCTATTTTAGACAAATTGTCGAACCGAAAATCTCTTGGGCAGATGTAAATCGTACATTGAAGCAATTCAGAAGGATTGGATGAGGTTTTGTTTTGTATTCATTTCTGAAAAAGAGGTGAGGATTTAACTTTAATTCGATAAAATATCCAGGAAAATATTTATAATAATAAGTTTGTACATGCACTAAGTTTTATAAAATAAAGACACAATAACTATTAGGAGGCTTTTTTCAAAGTTAGTAATTTTCATTCTTTCCATACTTTTCTTTAATCAGGAGAAAGGTCAGTTTGGGGGGAAAATATACTAAGACTCATTAGTTATGCATTCTTATAAATACGTACACATATTTCTTTCTTTCTTCCTCGTATCTGATGAAGCCTAAAAAGAAGAAACGCGTAATCAAATCTAGTTTCAATAAAAGCTTTCCATTTGTCAAATTTCTTAAAAAAATGTCTGGATTTATTTACTTTTTTGAACAGACACACACATATTATGACCTACATATGTTATAAAATCACAAAAAAGTTTGCCATTTTGTTTCAACCTTTCTGTTTTCTTGTCAAGTGATGGTGTTCATTCAACACCATCCGTTGAGAAGACAGCAGAATGTTGAAACAAAATGGTTATATATGTAGTGATGTCATAATATGTTTATGATATATTTTTTGAACAAATACTATATATATAGTAAAATTAAATATTTAAATTGATAGAAAACATCAAATTAATGTATTCGTTTTTTTTTAGACATCTAAATTACTATCAAGTATTAAAATCTATTTTTACATAAATTGCTAATATCCAATTACAGCCTCTTTCTCTTTACTTCCCTTTCCCTCTTCTTTCTTTTTCCTTCTCTCTATCACTTCCGTTAAGTTAACCGTCTAAATAGGTCAAGGTCTGGTAATTCCTCCTCCCCCAATACAAAGTATGCTTGAGAGAGATATGAAATTAATCCCTCACTATACTCTACCATGTCTCTTTAACTACCGCTTTTACACTCTCTGTTAAATTACAAAAACTTACACTACCTATCAATTTTCATTTCATTTTTCGTTTCATTTCATTTTTGGAAGTGGTATCTAATGGTCCGGCGTCCTTTAAAATGGCTCTGGTGAAATAAATTATTATAATGGTAACTTAAAGTGGTCTGTTTTTCTTTTAAAAAAATATCTCTGGATTTACATTGACCTCTCAGGATTTACTCCTCCTTGGGATTACCCATACGAATTACCAAGTTCTTCATGACTTAAATATATATATATATATATATATATATATATATATATATATATATATATATATATATATATATGAGTGCGCTCTCACGGGCGAAATCTCAAACGTTTGCAGCATGTAGAGTTAATGGTAGGTGTCGCCAGTTGAATTTACTCCTATGGAAATGGCCAGATTTATGTCACTTCAAATTTGACATCCGGTGATTTAGTGTGAACATCGTGGAGGCTGAACATTACAACTCGATGTGACTCAAATTATGTTGACTTTAATGTCCCTTATCTACGGTTTAACCGGAATAAGTGATTAAAGGATTTTATGCCTACTGTGATCAACTAAATTGCAGACTCGGTGTCCTCTGTGAGGAGGGGGTGGGTCGAGATTATCTGAGGTAGCAGACAAACAGCATCGTTGAGTCACCGCCACATTAAAACACAGATATTTACACTTGTTAGTTACGCATTCTTTAGCGCTCGTGACGTCGCTAATTGGATCTTGGTGAACTAACAACTTGGATGCCATAACCCCTAAGTTTATACTTACATCTGTACACATCCCGCGGGGATACTTGTCAGTGCTGTAATGGTTAGCAAGCTTGTCTCGCTAGATCAATTACGACTGAGTAGTGAGTTCGATATTAACCGAGTACTTCATAAAATCGGCCTCGTATCAAAATAAA
>OZ010583.1:105700174-105772674 GCA_963932145.1 Acanthosepion lycidas | reverse complement strand
CTAATAGAATGTGACTAAATGAGTTTTATGTTTCAACACAGTCCCCATTGCTGCGGACACACTTATTCCTTTGGTTTTGCAGTGACTGAATCCTATTAGCGTAGAAAAGTCATCAAAAGGAGATATTATGTCATCATCACAGCGCTACTGTTTACCAGCCATTTTTATTTCATGTTGGGAAACAGATGATAGTCTGATGATGCCAAATCAGGAGCATAGGGAAGAGGATCAACCAATTCAATGTCAGTCATGCGCAACAGCGGGTGAAAACAAGGACTTTGAAGCAAGAGAACTTTTTCATTTTTTCTTGAGCGTTTCACTTTGATAGCTATTCGTAAGGGCCTCAGGAAGTTGGCGCAGTACTCTCCATTGATGGTGTGGCTCATTTGAATAATAGAACTGCCTTTTACATCCTTGACAACTAAGATTATCACCTGCCCTGCAGATGAGATAACCTTGAACTAATTTGGAAGAGGTGAAGAATTTTGTTTACAGTGCCTGTATTTTCTGGTTGTCTCCGTCTCTGAGTGATGAATCCGACTCTCATCTTGCGTTAGGAAACGTCGAATGCAAGCCGATGGGCCTGCCCCAGACAGAATCAGATTTCTCCGTGATATGATCTGCCTATTGTCACTTTTGATCAGTTGACAGAAGACGTAGAATCCACCGAACAGAAGCTTTCGTCATACAAAGTTCATTGTACAGAATATTTTCAACTATCTCACGGGACACGTTAAGAGCACTGCCATTTTGATTTATAGTCAAGTGCCTGCTATCCATCACCATGTTGTGAGCATGATTAGTGTTTTCCTCGGCTTTGGCACTTGCAGGAAATCGGAATGTAGGGTCATCTTCAACAATTTCCCCACTCCTTCTAAATTCTGCGATGGCTTTTGCACTGTTGATAAAGCTGGAGTTTTATCCCTTAATGTAACCACCCTGTCAGCATGAATGTCCTTTGGGTTTAAAGCCTTTTTCTACAGCTGATGCCAACTTTTACTCATATTCTACAGTAGTCACTCAGAGTTACATTTGAAATCTTTGAACAGTCCGATGTCATTTAAAACGGAAAGCAACAATGCAGATAATTATACATATATATATATATATATATATATATATATATATATATATATATATATATATATATATATATATATGGAGGTTGGTTACAAAGTTTTTCGCCGAAAACTTAAAAAGCAATAAGAAAAACCTTCAATCTGGGTATTTTTAAATTACTTATTTTAAGGCGTTTCAGTTTTAGTGATCGAAATCCAATTCTATATAATCAATATTATTATTTGAAATCAAATGTGTACTTATCATTTCTCGTCTCCCTCGTTCGTGGAACTATATCCACCCTTTGGACGATTTCATTTTAACATTCCAGTCAAGTCCCCAGTAATGCGGATGTAGTTTGCGCGAAAGTCAAAGTAGAGACAAGATTTGCGATAATTTAATTGCATTTTTAGCTGTAAACACACAAAGAAAATAAATATACCGTTTATTAAACAGAGTGTCTACTTAAATAAGTGTATCCACTAAAAAAAGAAGATTGAAGAAATGAAGTCTGTCGGATTAATAAATAATAAAAAAAACATCCTTCACTGCGGTATTTTCTTTGGGTTAGAATAATAAATATTTCGAGAATCAGCAAAGATTTGCATTTCAAAGCAATATTCATCTTTCCTTGAGTATTGACGCATTTTGTGGCCGAGAGGTCTAAACTACGCCTGATTTAACAACGCTCTCCTTTCCCTAGATGGTGTTGCGGGCGAAACTACCGGAAAGCGTATATTTTTCTTTCATAAGATTTCTGAAAAATTCAGGCCGGGAGATGAAAATATATAAATATGCTGATTTATAAATAAACGGGACGACTGCTCAAATATGGATACCCACTAAGGACAATTTATATTAATTAATCTGATAGATTTTATTACATAAAAGTTATCCTTACATAGGACACATAGAATACATGCTAACTGTAAGCAGAATCTTTTGTTAGAAAAAAAGAAATATACATGCTTAACAAGAAGACACATATGGATACCTACTAAGAATAATATTTAAGTAATCTATCAGATTAATTAATTTAATTTCCGGACTGCTTGATATATATATATATATATATATATATATATATATATATATATATATATATATATATATATATATATATAATAGCTGGCCACTCGTATAAGACTACTACTAGGGCGGCTAGCCAGTCCCTATTGCAGAATCTCTCACAGGCACACTAGTCTTTGTTCAACGCCCACAGAGCCAACCTGTGGTTTATGCTGTAACTTTGCTGAGCAGACCTTATTTACAATGATTAACAATCTAAAAAACAGGTGATTTTTAATTTCGTGCAAGCATAGCTATCGACGGCCCAAATGTGCCGTCTACCCAATATATCTCACAAGTCTTGGGTCAACCCGGTGTTGGTTTTCAAGTACGTTCTAAATATTTTGCATGCTGGGGTCGTTCTCCTTCCAAACGGATAACATAGGGAAGTATCCTTCCTGATAAATCGACCATGGTGAGATTCTAACCCGGGTCTCATTGAATCATCCTTGATAATGGCTAAAGGGATAGCCGAATGCACTCGGAATTATAAAACATTTGGACAGTTTTTACATACTCTTTGTCCAAAGAAATCTCTTGTTTGAACATAAGAAAAATTAAATACAAAGCTTTAACTTAGATCCTTGTCTGTCGTTTTTAATGAAACATGCACATATATATATATATATATATATTATATATATATATATATATATATATATATATATATATATATATATATATATATATATATATATATATATATATGGATGCTTTTTATTTAATTTTTCTTGTGCTCGAAAAAGAGCTTTCTTTTCTGGATAAAGAGTATGTAAAAACAGTCCATTTTTTTTTACAGTTCCTAGCGCTTTCGGCAACCCCGTTACCCATTATCAAGGATGATTCAATTTTTCAGCTTAATTGAGTGAGTGTTGTATTACGTGTATCTTTTAGTGCGTTGTAGAGATATTTTTAATTTTCGAATATGATTAGCACATCGTGGCCTTTGTCGTAGATAATATTGTTAACAGTTGGCTTTTTCATTTTTATTATTGAAGCTTCTATTATTTTTCATCTTTTTTTACACGTGGATGAAGTTATTATATCGTGATATATTGTATAGAAAACACAATAAAAATGAAATAAAAAAGCTTAACCGTAGAACCTTGTCTGTCCTTTTCAATGAAACGTGCATAAACAAAGGATTGCTGCATACATACATACATACATATATATATATATATATATATATAATTTATTTGAAAACTATTAGATAAACACTATCACTTGACAAACAAGATGGTTATTTTTGTATTGATTCCATATCATATTATTTTATAACTTTCGAATAAATTACATTTGCTCTACTCTGTAATGAGCACTCTTTTAAAAATAGTATATTTTGGTCATTGAAATTTATTCTATATACACCAATCCTATACTTGGATATATATATATATATATATATATATATATATATATATATATATATATATATATATATATATATATATATATATATTGTCATAGGTGTGTGTGTTTGCAACAAAGATTGTATAATGCCAAGAATCTCAAAAATGTTATTCATGGATATATATATTAATTATAATGGTCGACATTAGGAAATACAGTATCAGTAGCAATAAATATAATTACATATTCACCAATCTTTTTTGTACTCAGAGATTGTATCCAGTTTTCGGTTGATTCGATTATAAGTTTGCAATCAGTATCCTGAAGAGCGAATGTAATTTCCGCCAAACTCATAGTACAGACAAGATAATGGATTAAAATGTTATTTCTTGTCATATACCCCCACACGCCTCATCAAATTACTCATAAATACAGAATGTATAAAAAATATTATTACAATCTTTCTTTACTTTCACCAAAACAAGGACAACTGCTCGGCAAATCCATCGGTTTTGAGTAATTACGTTTAACGCTTACGGTACACTTTGTTAAATGTACAATCCAACATACAATTCAAAAATACTTTTTATAAACTTTATGAGTGGGTTTCTCTTGCGAGGAGATTTTGTCCTTGTTTTGTTATTTGAAATCCACGCCAATATTTGTAGAAGCATTTTGATACACTCTGAATATATATGTATGTGTATGTGTGCGTAAACTAAAAAGTACTGAAAAGATCCCTTCCAGATATATTTGAATTAATATATACAAATAAAAAAATCAAATTATTTGTGAATTCTTTCAAAAAATAGAGATTGTATTTCATTTTAAATGCAAGGTTTATTCAACATCAATGCCGGGATATTTTTGTGATTTTCTCTTAGACATATTCTCACAAGGCGACGACATTTTGTTCCATCTATATCTATAAAACAGAAATGTCTGTGAATCTTTCTGTCTGTATGTCTGTCCTTCTATAAGTTTGTGGGTGTATGTGAAATCTATACGTTTCCTGAGCAATTTCGATGAAGTTGTAAATACTCATTGCAATTTTATGATATTAGTTCAAGATGAACTTTTCAATCTCTAGGCAGATGTTTGCCAGAAATATCTATAGAACTTAAGGTCTGTAAGACTTTTTACAAAAACCAAGACATACATATACACGAAGAAAATTTTTACTCGATGTGCTGATGTTCCTTGCACTTTTAATGCAAAACATAGCTTATGTTACGTGATTTATGTAGAGTGTTTGATAGTTTTCCTGCGACATTGGCCTTGCGAAAAAATCTCTGAAAATATCGGGCTTTTCGTACTACTTAAAATAAAAACTAGAATAGTTTCCACATTTTTTATCCGATTTTCTTCAAACATGTCTAAAAAAAAATTGCCATCAGGCAAAAAATATGATAGTGTGGTTTTAGTCGTGCTCTCTTTCTCATGTATAACGAAAAATCACGAAAAACTGTTCAAAAATCATTTTTTTCGGCCATAAACCCTGTTTTTTTACCCGATGCTTGCAACATATTGCATTTAAATTAATTATGACATTCAAATTGTCTTGAATGATCGTTTGGTTTAGATTATTTCAGTTAAGTAGACGAAATGTGCGACAAAATAATTCTAAAAATCGGCTTAGGCCATTTAGGCAATAGATTTTTGTTTTGTTTTTTGTTTTATATTCGTGCCCAAATATGTCCGGACACATTCTAATGCTTTCTTGAAGGACATGACATATGGATCATTCGTTGGCTAAGTGTAGAAGAAGTTGTACGTTCACATGTTATGGGGTTGGCAAATATTGAAGGAATCTGATGCATCAAGTTATTTTGTGAAGTTTGCTAAAAGTGTTAATGAAATATAATTCATTTTAAAATGTCATCTAGGGAATATACTATTAAAAAAAACAACTGAATGACACATTAGGATAAAGACAAAGCAAGAAAATGCCGGTGATAATGCACAACTGTTCATACAGAAACGCAAAGTAGAGGTTCAAATGTGTACAATGCGAACATCAGGTCGAAGGTTAACTGTACGATTAACAGTAGGATATCCGAACATTAATATGAAAACAGTGTGGCAGATTATAACAGCATACTTGAGAATGACATTAATAATGCTTTCCGAACTGATGATTCCCTGGCTAATAAGTGCTTTACTAAAATGGCGTATCCACTTTATTTAACAGACTTAACCGTCTGTTATCTTTGGCTACTTCCAAAATTGAAAAATGTCATGAGAAGGCCAGGGTTTACTAACATCAATGACATCCAAAAAAATTTAACATATATATGGAAAGTTAAAATAGCGACCGATTTTCAGAAATGATGCCAGTAATAACACCGTTTTAAGAAAATGCGTAGCTTCACGAGGTGGTGTACAGTCGACGGGAGAGCAACCAACAATGATTAAGAAAGCAAATAAACCGTACTACTGAAATCGCTACACTCTTGCTCATATAAATGATGAGCTTGCTATCAGTAATACAACAAAATATATTCACTAAAAATCCTGTTTGTCTTGATATTCATGTACAAAGTCACAATACACATTCATAGCTATATGGAATTGGACATTGCAAGTGTTAATTCCGTTTTATGGTTTGGATTTTCTATAGATTGGAGGATGTAATCTTTAAAATGAAATCCGGAGACCTTTAATTTACCTTTAATTCCAGTATTTCCAATTTTATATATAGAGTAAGACGTTTTTAATTTGGTTTTCAGGAACTATTTCCAATTACTCTTTATGCGTCTGAGACGTGCCGGTGGTGTAAACATTAAGGTTTTGTCATTAGTGTATTAACATAATAATCATTAATTTTATATTTTAGTATTACAACATGTTTTGTCATTAGTATATTAAGATAATAATCATCAATTTTATATTTTAGTATTAAAAAATGTTTTCAAAATTATATCGTCAAATCATTGTTATTATTTGCTTCCGATTTTTGTTTTAGCATACTTATCTATTGGGGTTTGAAGTAAATGAAATATATATATATATATATATATATATATATATATATATATATATATATATATATATATATATATATATATATATTTTAACCGAGTGTATACATTATAATTTTTTAATTTTATTTCTGATACGTACATATGTTTATATTAGGTTGGTGCAAAAATAATATCGTTTTCTCACATAGTAACATATGTGAGAAAACGACATTATTTTTGCACCAACCCAACATCTGTCCCAGAAGGTTTTGCCAGTTGATCAGTTAATTTATTTAATTAATATTATAATAATGAATTACTTGTTTACAAAACCAACATAATTTTTTTTAAATGATGCAACTTTTATTATATTCATGATATTTTTCTGGTATAAATGAATAACGCTAAGAATTTTCAAATAATTTCTCGGATCGTTATTATATGGCACAAATATGGTACTAGTCCCCCGCACATTGGAAACAATTGTTACGTCAATAATTACTGTCTTTAGAATGAATACGACATAATGCCATCATGTTTAGTACAGATAATGTAAAAATGATCCTAAAATAGGTCATATCTAAACAAAAAGACGTGGGGAGACAGAGACTCCCCACCCACGTGTACTGGAATACTTCGATCGCCTTTCGGATGTACATGATAAAATTGCCGGTACGTCAAGTCAGTGTTTCAGAAACACTGGCGTAATGGATAGCTATCCGGAATAAAAAAAAATCGAAAGAGCCGAGTTCGAATTCTAGTCGAGTTACTTATTTAGGCGCAATTGTTTTGGTGAAAATTATCAATCCATCTCTATGTATTAAACGGTAAGCGATATATCTGGAAAAAATCTTCATTTGCTGAGAAAACAAATTGTTAATAAAGGAACTATTCTTATAATCCCAATCGTATTTTGACTTTAAATAACCGACAAGTGGTTGATAATCTGTAAAAAAAAAAAATCATTCTATCAATTAATCATGTTTTCTAGAACAGTTTAGATTAAAATAAACGCCAATCAACAAGTATGTTCCAGCTTTTGCTGGAAGAAGCTTTTTTAATTCAGACAGAAAGATTTCCAAGCCGTTATCTATTACACTAAACGAACATTCAAGTTTACACCCTCTGTATTCACAAGAGGCCACCCTTCTACGTACTGACGAGGCGTAACGTTGCTTAACTTCAGTGATCGTATTAGAATCTGTGTGTTGAAGTTATATCGCTGTAAGCCCAGTGAAAAAAAGGGATATAGTAAATTATAGGCACCATTGTAGATATGCAATAATGTTTTCATAGTTTTCTATTTAGAAATACCCACCCACAGTCGGTTACTTCTTCCTTGCAGCAGAACGAGCTTTTCTCAGTACTTGGATTCCCATCCGCAAAGTCATAAATTTCTATTGCCTTGACTCCTAGATAAACTCCATAGGTCATATGCTTGTAATTTCTAATCATACTAGTCTTGTTTGTCTCTTCTTCACGAATGCTGGCGGCAAAAGCTTTTATGGCGTTACCCACCTGTTAATATGTGGGTTAAAATATGACCATCGTGGGAATGGGATCCAGACAATGAGTCAGTTTCCACAGGGGAAGCTGTTGTGTTTTCTAAAAGGTGAATTTTACATATATATCGTGTGTGTGTTCTTTCAATACTGCGCTTCCTCACCTTCCTATGCCAAATATATCCATCATGATGACGTTTCTCCGGACACTTCCATCATAACATATCCAAGTCTACAACCAAGGCTTATCTATACTACATAGTCTCAGAATCTCTTACATCCATACAAAAATCGTACTGAGTAACCCCGAAAATTGAGTGAATCTTGAAATTTGAACTGAATGAATATTTATTAAAAATATTTTAATTTTTTAATTTTTTCGCAACATTCATTTCGTTTATGCATAAGACATTTTAAATACACAGCACCATTTGGAAGTAAATCGCTCGCTATCAACGAGATGTCTTACTTGCTTAGCTGGTATAGAAGGCAAATATAACTTAGCGTTCATATAAAAAGTCACACAAAGGTATAATGAAAAATACATATCAATGTCAACGGTTCATCTAAGAAATTTGGAGAAGGTAAGTTTTACATCTGATAGAACAAAATGTACATCATCCGTATAGCAGAGTATAAAATATCAGACTAAATTATACGACTAAATTTTAATTACGTTTTCCGGCTGGTTTTCATATAATACATAAGGATATTTGCAAATTAGAATCCTTTTCCAGGATAGATTTTGGTATAGCAAATCTCTGTCAGTGCTAAACCATTATTACAGATCCTGGCCACTTATTTAACAAAGGTATAAACGAAAAAAGATAGAAGCAACAGAAATAAGGTGAAAGGAAAACTCGTCATAAAGTGACGATCTAGACATATCGTCATGTACAAAATTCGCAAATTTACAAAGAGAAATACACTGAAATAAAAGTATTAAAATAAGTATATATTTAGAAATATTTCGGCTAAAACCAAATTTACAACTACTCAAATATTTTCTAAATGATTATTCATTATTAATCTTGAAGCAATATTTAACAATATCGTCTCGGAGAACTATTTTTTTGTGAGTAGGATCTCAAATGAATGCCCAAAACTTAAGGCCTTTTAATGTATAAAGTTCATTATGTGTTATAACGAGTTTCGTAGTGTTTATAATATAATTAAAGCTTCTGCAACTTGCCGTGGCACCAGTATTACTTTGACTGAAGACAAACTCTTAACGGTTTCTGTATTTATTTTGCATAAATAATAAAAGAAAAAAGTGGCACAAGGCCAAAAAGGGGACGAGGAAAGTCTGCTCTTCTGTCTTATAATTAAAATTAGCTAGCCACAATCACTGATCCAGACATACTACAATATCCCTCACACTAAAACAACACATTCTTACATACCATTCTTACGTCACCCGCCATAATATCTCAGATTCTCTATGATGTTCTAACTAATCACCATATGTACATTTTTCTGTGGTGAGGGGGAATAAAACAACAATTTAAAAATCTAAATCCAATGTTTATTTACAATATGTGAAAAACTATTTAACAAGAAACTAGATAAAATAAGGTTAGTAAAAAATTCACACAATCATTAATCGAGGCAGAAACATCCTTTAGTAAAACGAATTTTAATGCGGGACTTAAATATTTAAAAAACTCATTCGTGCAGCCACTCACTCAAGCATACACTCATTCAAAAAACAACAAATACGAAAAAAGCACCCGAAATACGAAATGCGTACCGCATTCAACAGAGAATTGACATCTCTCGACACAGGCTGAGGAGAAGGAATTGAAGTAAAGTAAGTAGGGGCAAAAATAAGATCCCAATTAGCTCACATCCTATCAATAAGTAAACTTTAAAGAAAAAAAAAATTAAAGACAAAAACAACCGATTTTTGAACTGGGTTGACAAGGTTCAATCTAGTTTGAACAATACACTAATGCATAACAGGCGTCAAACTGCCACTTTAAATCGAACCCTCTTACTCGAAATATACGAGCAAGAACCACCCATCATTAGTACAATCCCGATAAGTGGAGTTGCCCCCTTTCCGTCCTAATCTTGACTTTAAGCTGATGCTTAAAGAAAAGGATCAGCTTGTCTTTCCCATGGTATTCCTTCTGACGTGTCGTCCATATCACAACTCCCATAACACCTAGTAAGAAAAATAATCCAGTGTTAAGCCTTCATGAACGACAGTATCACATTGCTACAGACATGACTGGCCTCAAGGACGAAAAACTTTCAGCGCAGCATACGAAACATGATATCTTCAATAAACTTCCACAACGATACTACGGCATTGCAGTGAAAGAATGTGTGATCCAGAGTCTACACTACTTCATCACAGAGAACTCAGTTTGGAGATTTTACCGACCCATAGTGACCATCGAATCACCAGTAAGGTGAGTGATGCCTCATCATTAATGAGACATTTCAACTCGGGCACCCAAGGCTATATATAGTGAGCCTCCGGCATCGTAAACCATAAGTTTCACAGCAAATATAATTGCTATAGTATCTGTTTTCTGTCTGTCTGTAATTTTTATCTGCTGGTAGAAGCGAGAATGAAGCATGAGCGAAGTCTTTCATTTTACCGCCATCATATTTGTGTAAAATCGCCGTTCCTCTACAGAACTCACTAGCTGCTGACGCCACTAAAATGTTTGCTTTTGGATCGTAGTGTGCTAATGATAAATCTCACTTAACTGTTTGTTTCATTTCGTCAAACTGTTTGAGCCTTATCATTCCAGTTCTATTTCACTCCTTTTTTAAGTAAATAGTTCAGATGAGCTATCAAATTATGTATAGCATGTACTTATATTTGATAGTAATTAGCCAGTCCTAGAAAACATAACTTTGTCACGATCGTTTGTGGAGGCATATTTTTAATTGCACTTGCCCTCGAGTGATCTTGTTGACGACCATTTTTATCAATAATTTTAAAAGCTATTTATTTTCGGCAAAAACAATTCGAATTTTTCTTCACTGATCCTGAATCCATACTCTCTAAGGCTTTCCAAAAATGTTTTCCCCTGCCAAACATGTTGTTCTTTAGGTAGACTTTTGATTAAAATGTTGTCCAGGCACTGCTAAATCGCAGTCTACAAGCATGATACCGATAGCATGTTGGAAAATAGCTAGTGTCACCTTTATACCAAAAAGGAGTCGCTAAAACTTATATAATCCTCTGTGTGTATTTATTATCGTTAATTCTGAACAATCACTTTCAATTTGAATTTGTAGATACGCTTCAGGGAGATCCGGCATTGAAAATATTATTTCGGCTTTTAACTGGACTTATTAACAGGTAGTTATGTGTTTCTAAACAACTGTTTGATCCTGTTAAGAAATCCGCGCAAACACGAATTTTATTATTTTTTTCTCACATACACCGCTTGTGTAGCCTATTTTGAATTTTTTTTTTCTAAATACACCAATTCTCTCAAGTCTGTTCAACTCTTCGTTGACTTGTTCTAATGCTGCAAATGGTACGGTCCATTTCAGCTTAAATACTGGCGTCCAAACCTTTTACTTGAAAATATGCCTTGAATCTTAAAGGCCGAACCAGTTCATTTGACAGGTAGTCTGGAAAATATTTTGTAATTTTTCCTTTCTCTTTTTGCTCTGAGTATTTACATTGTTAATTTGTCTACTTACGTTTTTAAATAAATGTTTATCAGCAAATTCCAAATTTAAAATAGTTCTATACAGTCAGTACCGAAATAATTCGTAGCATTTTATAAAACATAAGCTTTAGTTTTTACATACTTATTACGGAATGAGATATTACAAAAAATATCATTTAAAAATATCATTTCTCGTCAGAAACTGAAATGTAGACTTTGGATGTCTTTTTTAATAAAACCTTTTCAATATCCTTCCCTGTTGTTTCACTGATTATTGAAATATCACTACCCGTGTCTATTAGCATTTTCACACCCACATTATTTATTTTCACATTCAAAAATTTCCTTTTGTTTTCTGTGATTATATTCCAACGCAATGCTGCGTACGAATTTTTCTTGTGAGAAATTTTTCTTGACTTGCTTTTTCAACGTGACATTATATTTTTAAATGGACAGTTTTTCCAAGATAGAATTTACCCCATCTGAAACAAGGATTTATTCTCCTTTTTGTACATTTGTCCTCTCTACGTACAAGCATCCAGTTTCAGACTTAGAATTGTCTAGCAATTGTATCAATTTTTTGTAGTGTAATATCACTGTTTTGTTCAACTTACGTGAAAATTTCCGTTCGTATTTTAGCATCTTTTTGCTGTTAAACCTTGAAGAAAAATTACACATTTGAACATATCTGCTGTCATATCTATTATTCTAATCTTTTCAGATTCTTTGTTATCAGTATACGTGATAGAATATCTGTCCTCTTTTGGGATTAGGTTCATTCACCTCAAACGAACATTAAACAGAGAGCTCTTTCTACTAAATATTTTCGTCAGAATGTGTACCACGTCTTCAACCCGAATTTCTCCTGTTTAGTATGTTGATGCAGTATTTCTGATAAGCTATTCCAACCACTGCATTCCTGACAGAATATTTGTTCATATCTACTAAAATACAACGAAAAAGACAATCCCTTATCAGGATTGGATACAAATTGGACAGGGTCTGGTGTATATCGTTTTTGTTTTCTTTAGAATTATATCCAACAACTACTGTTGATGTTTTTGTAGTTATAGTTGTTATTGTTGATCTTGTTTTTGATGCCCTTTCTGTTGTTGTTGTTGAATGTCAATTATCGAATTAAGAATGTGCTCCATATTCGCAAGTATATGTTGTTCTTCATTCCTATATATAAGAGAAAAGAAACGTTACCTTTTTTCTACGGAATAAGAATCTTTTTTAACAAACATGGTTAAAGTTATTGTCTTCACGCGTATCCTTGTTCTCGAAGCAAGAAGTTTTTTTTTAACGTAATTTTCCCTAAGTATGAGTTTCTAAAATCCTTGTAACTCCAGTTACAACACATATGAATTCTTGAATCATCGTTACTATTATAAGTCATAAGATTTCTGAATTATCGTCACAACGGTTATAAATCGCCTGAGTTTCGAATCCCTTGTCGACATTGTTATAACGGGCTTCGTAGCGCTTATAATATAAGTAATGCTTCGGCATTTTTCAGTGACGCCTGTATTACTTTGTCTGAAGACTGATTCTAAACGGTTTCTTTTCCTTAACTCTGACCATGAGCTCTTTATATTTATGGAATAATTAATATAGTCATCGGGGGTGTACAATTTACTCTACAACAATATGGGAACACAATATATATATATATATATATATATATATTAGGTTGGTGCAAAAATAATGTCGTTTTTCTTTTGAAGTTGAACGTCAAAAAACGACATTATTTTTGCACCAACCTAATATATATATATATATATATATATATATATATATATATATATATATATATATATAAGAGTGAACATAGAAGTCAACACTTAGAGGCGACGGTCTGTTTCATGCTATATGCAATCGTCAGGCCACGACGATTGCATATAGCATGAAACAGACTGTCGCCTCTAAGTGTTGACTTCTATGTTCACTTTTATATTTACACACGCTCTATCTCTGATATTGAGCACTTTATTCCATAAATATAGCACACCTTAAGACTATATTTCTTCATATATATATATATATATATATATATATATATATATTAAAAATCTCTGAAAAAGTGGAAAAAAAATTTTTCGTGTCACGCGTTTTGCTATTTAGGACTTCATAAGAGTAAAGTGATATTTACTTTGATGCAGCTACACATTCGCACAAAGGAGAGGGGGAGCTGTAATTGTGAATTTATTATTTGATTAATTTATTGGATGATTTGTCATCAAAATTGGGGATGCATAATAAAAAAGTGATAAAAATATAAAATAATAAATGGAATTTTCTAAACGATATATATATATATATATATATATATATATATATATATATATATATATATATATTAGGCAATTCATCCCAACCAAGGCAGGAGTGCCACGAGAACGCAAGGGGTTACAGAGGATTGGGAACAAGGGTAAAGGGGCATGTTTGAGGAAAGGATACAGACAAGGAAGGGGAAAAAGCTCAGCGTGTCAGATGTCGATTGAGAGTGAACTTGAATATTTGAAGATTATATTCATCGGGGAAGCTAGTAAAGGGAAAGGAGTTCAAGAGACGGGAAGTGCAGGAGAAGAAGCTGTTTGAGAAGAAGGAACGGTTACAGTCTAGTAGCTCGTTTAAATTCATTTAGTTCGGGAAGCAGCGAAGGTAGCTCGCCGGAAGAGTTTCAATGAAAATATTTATAGGAGAGACAGTGGGATGTCACGGCACGTCTGTGGGATAGCGATTGTAGACTAAATGCCAGATCAGGACAAATCATCTTGCATAGTCGTCTCTGGAATTTGTCACGGACCTCAAGACGAACAGCGGCAGCAACCGATCATATATAACAGCAATATTCTATGCAAGGATGGATGGTTGATTTATAGATTCGAAGGATGGACTCAGACGAGAAAAACTTTCTGGCACGACAGAGAGAGCCAACTTTCTTTGCGGTAGATGAAGCTGTTGTTTCATTGTATTTATTCCACCTCATGTCAGTGGACAGCGTGGGAACAAGCAGGCGTAACGAGGTGTAACGAGGCGCTCTCAAGGAGTTGGGAATCAGTCATTCTGATGTGAGGCAGGAAACTGAAAGCATATTAAATCAAATTCTACTTTCTCATATATTTTCTTAAAATTAAGTCCAACCTAAAATGTCTGCAATATTAATACAAATATTATATATCAGATCATTTATGTCATACTTAAATAACATGAACATATATTCTTATATTAATCATGGTCTTTTATTCTCTGTATATGTCTTTGGATTCATTCATCACTTTCTCCTTTTGGGCGTCTCCATTCTAATATCTTCCAAACTCACCCAATCGCCTTTATATACATTATTGTGTTTTTTTTTTTGTTTTTTTTTTGTGTAACTGATTTCCTGTTGTCAGTCTTCTGTCAAACTAAAGCCATTGTCTTCAAATCGTACACGTTGTATAGGAAAATGGTTGGGTTGTCAAAACCTCGGTGAATTCCAGTAAGATATCTTTAATCATTTCTAAGATACAACGGTCAAAGCATAATCTAACAAATGGACAATTTTGCTGGAACAGGAATTGGATAATTTTAATGTTATATCCGTTATATGATTAACTAAACCCATGCAAAAGTATTTAAAGATTTTCTTCATAAAGCAAATATAAAACTCCACGGAGATTTTTTCTGTTCATATACATCAGATCATATATCATAAAATATTATTGATAGATATATATCACACATACATACACAAACACACACACACAAGTATATATATATATATATATATATATATAAATATCATTTCACCCCAAGCAAAGTAATAACACCACTAAGACGCAAAGGGTTAGTAATTCTGAGAAAATATGAAAAAAATACTATTAGGTTGAGAGGTCAATAAGAGAATGGGGATTAAAAAGCCAGAAGATAAGGGTTGACATTGCATTTAATTTTTTAAAGATGGAAATTGAGCGGAAAACAAGAAGACGGTGGAGATATTTTCACAATGAAGAGGTGCGAAAGAATAAAATGATAACAAACGACTTACGGTTAAATCTAGCCATTTCAATTGTAAAATGATGAAACCTTTCCGCCAATCTAGTACTGCGCTTAAATTCATAAAATCTGGGTACCATAAAAGAAAAGTTCATCAGAACAGTTTCTTTGAACGTATTTATAGAAAAGGCACAGGGAAGTTACTTTACGTTGCTAGGTAAGTGACTGGAGCCGAAATGCCAGATTTTTCTTTGGGTATTATTAAGAATCTCTAAATATATGGAAGGACCACCAGACCAGATGTGGCAGTATTCAGAGCAAGGACGGATAGTAGATAGATTTTGGAGAAAACAATGGCCAAGCACGACACAGTGAACGAACATTCCTAGAAGCAGACCTAGAAAATGTTTCAATATAATCTTTCAACTTGATTTCAGCAGAAAATATTTGCCCGAGTAGACGCAGAGAGTCAATCTCTCCGTGGTTAGCATCAGCCATACTGATTCAAGACAGAAAAATAATTAATAGGGACCATTTTCCTTTTGGAGGACTTAAAATTTACACATCATCCCTTTGCCTAGTTACAGCAGATTAAAGGTCATTTTTAAGTTCAGCTGTCAATTTGGCATCTTCGGTGTGATAAAGCTTACTATTACGGCAGCAGTAAATAGTTGAATCATCAGCATATATAACGAGTTAAGAACAGATGACATCAAGAAGATTAATGAAAATTAGGAACAACGTAGATCCAAGGTTAGAGCACTGAGATACACGTGCATTAGTTTAGAAAGATCTAGAAGAGTTGCTATTCAAGATAACATTCATTAACCCGATTTGATAAGAAAGACTGAATCAGTTATGAAATTCGTTCAGAAATAACGTAACATTTCAACTTATGAAGGAGACTCTTTTGCCAATCAAATCCTTTCGAGATGTTCAAAGCAACAACCCGAATTTTGCCAATCTTAATTAAAGCTTGATAAATTTTTTTGGCAACAATTGTTAATTCGTTTACAGTTGGCCTAGAGAAGCGAAAGCCATATTGCTTATCTGAAAAATGCCATGCAATGTGAAATGCTGGACCAAGGATTCCTTAGTGTCTAAAATACTATGACTGATTTTTGACCAATTTTTTAAGCATTTTAGTTATTAGAAAATATGGCATGTATTACTTTTCTCGTATCAGTTTGTCTTCGTCTATAGGTAGCAATGTGTCTTTATTCTGTAAATTCTTATGTGAAAACTATTTTAAATTGATTATTTTTATGGTAACATTACAGGTATATGTACATGGCGTGGAGGGCACTACTGGAAGGTAACATTTGCCAATTCCATAGGAATGTTTTTAAATGTAGGAAAAGTTAAACATTTCTCAGACCATACTGAGAGACGATGAATTCCATTAGCTTTGTGCGTGTGTTATAGAGTCTACGAGCATTAGGAATCTATTCTATACATTGAGATAAAGGAATAGATCTAGGAAAATATTTTTATCACAGTTTGCGCATTAAAAGGCTGTTAGCAATTCATAACGTTCTGTAAATATTTGGTAAAACATTAATTATATTTTCATAGCTCCTAAATTCAGGGTCAGGAGCACAGCGTTCGCAAAAACAGGAACGTATACATTATTAAGGATTTATTTTCAAGGTGCGAAATGGAATCGTGTCATTCCGAGTTAAAACAGAAATCCAATTACAATTTAATGAAAACAGTTTATACAAGTCATGTTTCAGCTACAAGCAAAATAGAAAAGCGATTCTTATTTAAACGTTTGCTCAAATAAAATATATGTATATAAAAAATATGTAGCTGTATTTTATAAGCATTCCAATCTAATATTGAAGCGAGTCTGAGAATATACGTCGTCAATGAAATCATTAAGATTAGAGGGACAATGAATAATGACTTGTGGTGGCAATTGTTAGGTAGATACGAAATGTAACTGGGAAAAACATCGTCTAACAAAGAAATGCTATTTTAGGAAACATTTTTAAAACATGATAACGAAGCTATAGCATCAAATGGATACAGCGAGGGGATAACAAATGAAATAATGAGAGTATTTCATAATTACATTATATTGTCTGAAATGTCTGCATCCATATTCTCGTCTTTCTTAATTTACAATATATATGCAGTCGTGTACGCAGTTATGCATAAATACATATAAATAGTAAATGCAGGCACACACTCATATACAAACCCACAGACTCGCATACAAACATGTATACCGGGTGTAACTGCAAAATTGTCCAACTTTTAGATTAAGTTCTGAAATGTTGTATCTTAGAAGTGATTACAGATATCTTACTAGAATTCTCCGAAGTTTTTATTACATTACTGGTCTCTACTTAGAGTAATAAGAATGTATAGTTGCTCTCCAAGAAGAATCCTAAACGAAAATGGCATGTCTATCTGTTATGGGACCTTACCCACAATAACATAATGGACTATTCCATACGTAATAAATACTGCGTTTCAAGAGGAACCAGGAAGTTCCATCTGAAGTCTGGAATTCAGTCTGAAGTCTCGAGTGAGGTCCGTCAAAAGTCTGTCTGTCAGTCAGAGGGAGTCAGTCAGTCAGTCGAGTCAGAGGCAGTCCGAATCAGAGTTGTGTTCAGACAATTACTAATAAAACTTATTGTTCGTACTAACACATTTCTACCTCTCTGTATATATTCCTGTTTGTAATATATCTGTGTTATTCCAAATTCGCCTTCGAGTTCTTCTTTATTGGTTCTACCTTGGACTATCACCGTGGTACAAGGAAACGGACCATAACACTATCATTAATTAATCATAGCTAAGGATCGGAAGCTCACGAAGGATTGAAATAAAGTTCAAATATATATATATATATATATATATATATATATATATATATATATTAAAGATATTTATGTTTAACGTTCGTATTATAGATACAAGTATTTAAGTAAATGCTCTGTTTATAATAAACACTATTAAATAACATTTACCGGCCTGAATGTCCAAGAAATTTTCATAGAAAATCCTGTCAAAAGACGAATATTTTCTATGAAAATTTCTCGGACATTCAGGCCGGTAAATGTTATTTAATACTGTTTATTATAAACAGAGCATTTACTTAAATACTTGTATCTATAATATATATATATATATATATATATATTATTCCAGGATAATTTTCAAATTTATACGAAATGATCTTCGCCATCTAACTTTCTGTCCTAGAGCAACACGTTGCAACACAGTTTTCAACTACGAATTCATTTTCAATTCCTTTTTCACTGCTCCTAGTAATATCATAGTTGGAAATTCCCTCTGACTCGCCAAATGTCTTTTGACTTAAGATGGATCTTTTTTAATTGATCTCTTTAGCTGTAAGTTGATACGTTAGTTCTTCTTGCTGTTGTTACCTCCTGATCTAGTTTTACACTCTACTGTTTCCTCTTTTTGAAAATTATTCACCGTTATCTTTATGGTTCTTGAATGGACTTTGAAGATAGAAAAGGCACTGTATGAATGTTGATACCATTACTGAAGGCCTGAATAACCTTTTTTCCTCTGACCATTGCTCAGTTGGGAAGACAAAGTTCTGAAATAAAACAATTTTCACCTGCTCATATTTTAACTGAATAAAGCAAGGTGTGAGTTTTACGAAAATGGTGTCAAGAAGCGTAAACATCATATCTGTACACCTGGGTAAAAGAACCTGAAATACTTTAGTGTTTCTTTTTTAATTTTTTTATTAGATATTAAATATTGGGATGGACAATTTTGCTGTTACCCTCGGTATATATATATATATATATATATATATATATATATATATATATATATATATATATACGACTCTCCCGTGGAATTCAACGTATGAGGCTCAAGCAGATCAGTTCCTAGGAAAAATGACAGCCCGACATCAGGACATGAGATTTCATTATAGCGGTGAAAGTTTTGTGCAGAAACATCCACACTTTCTGAAGAGCCGAATACAGAGATTGGTACACTACGTGCCACAGGGTCCCCAAACGTGCCACAGGGACCTCAGACTTTGAAATCAGAATTGTCCTTCTCCTTCACCAGTTGCCATCCAAGGCTATAGAACCCAGTCTGTCCTGCTATTTACCCATAGCTGGAGGAAGAATAAGAGGATTCAGACCTATCCCAAGGATGTTAGCACGTAAATGAATGTCATGGATTCGACTGGAATTCGAACTCAGCCACTATCCATTACTTCTCCATGACTCATATATATATATATATATATATATATATATATGGCCTCTGGCTCAATACACAGTCTTACATTAAGTGCCTTGAGGAACTAGTTCTACTCTAGATCAATAGAGTTTCTGCTGGAAGTCCGTATATCTGGCAACAGGATTCTGTACCAATCCACACAGGCAGGCCAACCTATCTGTTCACCAAACTCCCACGTAGGCAACATCCTTGATTAATATGTGTGAAACACATTTGAGTGAGAGTACAACAAATCTTCATGTAACACATAAGATGAACTGAAGGCGAGGATTATAACAGTATTTACCTTAAACTTAAATAACGAGAGGGTTCGTGAAAAATACAGGACATTTCGAATTCGTCGTTGATGTAGGCAATGACGATTTTGTTGAATAAATTTAATCTTAATTTAGTATAGTATACAATGAGTACTGGGGGTAATGAAACACAACTCGATGTAAAATAACAGAGGTAGAATTTATACTAAAAATAATAATAATTACACACACACACACACACACACACACACACACACACATATATATATATATATATATATATATATATATATATATATGTATGTATGTATGTATGTATGCATGTATAACTTAAGTGATTAAAATATAGCCAAATAGAAAAAGAAACTAACTGAAATTAAAAAGTAAATAAAATGCGAATATGAAGTTACATCAAAGTAAACAACACTAGTCTAATGTAGTCCGCAAATATTATATATATATATATATATATATATATATATATATATATATATAGATAGATAGATAGATAGATAGCGAGATAGATAACAAATAATAATAAGTAAAAGAGAGACTTTTTTCCCCTTTGATATCAAGACACAATAAGTGAATATTTGAAATGTGGGTAACATGAAAATGCTTAAAAACTGGGATATACTTCTGAAAAGATAGGATCTGAAAATGATAAAGAAAAGGATATAGTGAAAAATATTTCTGTATTCCTTTATGAACCTAAGCCCAGATTGCATAATATTTTGATAAAATTAGGAACGGAAAAGAAATATTACAAAGGACAAGTGACAGAATGAGAATATTCACGCAAACGATGAAAGAAAAAAAGGATGGTTAAGATAAAACCTAATCTTATTTGTCAATATCCTTGATAATTCTACGGGTTCATATTTAGTCAAATAAATGCATGAGCAATAACTTTTCAGAGCTCTTACCTTATAAGTGTAATATATAAATAAGAATTCAAAGCTAGCGAAAGAAAACTGTGAATTTCTGTAGATGAGTCAATTAAAGTAGAGCGAATTGCCCGTGGCCAGAAATGCCGTGGAGATGACGCGTAAGAAGCATGTTCAGACTAAGGCAAGGAAATTGGCTCTGTCCTGGGTCGGAATCACTAAATGTGTTTCATTTCCGTCACAATCCTTCTCCCTGTTTGGGGTCGATTAGATTGAATCAAGTGATGGAGCTTTCACAGTTTCAGAACAGATCGAATGCCCAAACGCCAAATAATTTAGGTTTTCTTTTTGTAAAGCTGAAGCAGAAATATTTCCCTTCGAGATAACCATCTCTCGCAATTTCTCTCTCTTTTACTTTCTCTATCGCTCACTTTTCCTCTGTCTCTCTCTCTCTCTCTCTCTACACGCACAGAGACAGAGAGAGAGAGACAGAGAGACAGAGAGAGAAACAGAAAAACCCGCATTTAAATATCTATATATTGCAGAATGAATTATTCTCTCGATTTCTTTTCTGTCATACGCAGGGCTAGGACGAGGCTCCATTTAGACATTTTGGAGTCCATTATTATTAATATGCAACGTTCTGCCTTGTGTAGAAAGAGGGAGATGAAATTTAGGTTGGTCCTATTCGGAGAGATTACAGCTTAACCTAGAAAATATAATGTTTTTTTCTCTTCTCCCTCTTCCTTATATATATATATATATATATATATATATATATATATATATATATATATATATATATATATATATGTATGGGTTCGTACCCACTCTAGACCGATAAGACCAGGAAGTCTCCTTCCTGGCAAATCGAACATGGTGAGATTAAAATCCGCTTATATATATATATATATATATATATATATATATATATATATATATATATATATATATATATGTATGTATGTATGTTTGGCTGGGTGATTTTGATTAGTGGTATATCAATCAATATGAATCATTTTATACCGAAATCTAAATATTTTAACTCAGTCATATGTTTTTAACTACAGATAAATTGTATTGCTGATCATTTTTCTCCAAATATGTTTTGATAATTTTAATATAAATTGGTATTTTGGGGAATTTCTTTTTATAAAATATATTGCTGGAATTTTTACTATGAAAATGTATTTTTATACTTTCAGATTGTGTGTTTGGTGGGTAATATTTCCACATAGGTGAATTCCTAACAGGTGCTACTCCCCAGCAGATGTATGTATGCATATCTCTGCTTATGTACATATTTACATAAAGACGAAATTTAATGCAAATCTCTCAAAATGATATCATAATTTTGCATGTTATATATAATATGGCGGGATTCTGTTACCCAAAAAAGTAATTTTCCATTTATAACTGATGCTCGATGATTACCAGTTTCCGAGAGCAGAGGTCATATAGATCAGGTCATGCCATAAGTTCTGTCCGAATTTTGAATAAAGAAAACAAGTGACCAAATGTTACATTTAATTACAGATTCAATCAACAATGTATTTTCCCTGATTATCTATGACTTCCTTCCAGCTATTAACAAGCTTACTAATTCCATTACTGTAACATTCTTTTGGTTTTGATTCGAAGAACTCACAAATGTCAGTTTTAACCTCTTTCTGTGTTACAAAAGCTGTTTCTTCCAAATAAAATCTTACAAAAGCTGTTTCTTCCTGATATATATATATATATATATATATATATATATATATATATATATATATATATATATATATAGGGGGGTTAATCTAACATATTTTGTTGGTGATTTGGTGACATCATTAATACAATTTTATCCTGCATTTTTCTTTTTGTAAAGAACGTTGACGTTCATGGATTTTCAATTCCCTGTCCTTTATATATCTCAGTATCATTTGTCTATATCTCCTAAGTCCTGTTCTGCCAATCATTTATACTGTCTCATTAAGTAGGTTATGCGTTACTTTCCTCTAACCCTGTGAGTGGTTTCCAAGCCTTCATTATGTCCTCTAGAAATTTCAACTCCACCTTTCTGTTGTTACGTTAAAGTGATTTTTTTGTTTCCATTTTCCGTAAAACTTCATCGCTACTCACGCGTTCAGTCAATGCCATTCTAAGCATCAATCTGTAGAAATACATATAGTCTCTTCTCTATGTGTGATAAGATGGCCCAGAATTCACTGCTATATAGGAATAATGATATAACTTAACACTTCAGTACTATTAGTTTGGTGCAAAAATAATGCCGTAATAATGTCGTTTTTTTTACCTTAAAATACGTGAAAAAACGACATTATTACGTCATTATTTTTGCACCAACCTAATATGTCTATATTTCTGAGATGAGTTATTGTAATTATATACGTTTCTTCAGGAAATCTCTCAGTTATCTCAGTTTAATTCAAATATCGAAGTTTTTGTTCACCATGGCCGTAGGAGGAACTGGATCCAACCAACGCTTTTATCCAGTGGGTCATGTGTGGAAGAAAAACTTGTGTAGTTGAGTTAAATGTTGATAACCGAGACACCCAGAAGAGGCATCCCCGTGTAACTAGAACAATGTACCCCACCTGACGAAATAAAGTGTTCTGTTCGAAGGTCCAGTCACCTGAAGAAGCCCGGAGAATATAACAGTGTAAACGTCGTGAAAATATGAATAAAGATGAGGACAACAGGACGAACAATATAAATAATATTCAGTACACTTTTCTTTGTTTCCATTGAAATTTTCCTGTTTCTTAATACTTTGTCTAACTTCTAGAAGGTACCATACGTTACGCCTATAATCCTTCGGATTTTGGTATCGCATTTGACGAGCTCTGTTAAAACACTTCCTATATATCTAAATGTTTGCATTTGTTTAATGTTGGTATCTTCAAGTTGTAATTCACAAGTTGATCAGTTTCTTTTTGTTACTAATATTGCGATCGCCGCTAATGAACGTCCTGGATACGATGAGAACCTACGTGCCAATCTTGGGTAAGACGATAAATTACATCCGAGAGAAAGGCCTCTGATCAGGAGGTTTGGACGAGCGTGGAACCACCTCTTAATTGCTGGTGTTCCCAGGTCCACGCTGACCCGGAGTGGCAGTACATATCAGGGTCCCCAAAGAGTCAAAACACCATGAAAGTTAAAAGAAATAGGTTTTAATACCAGCAAAGTTATTACCTACAATGAATTCTTCAAGGAAAAAATTATTAGCAGCAATACATTATTACAGGTAATGCAATTTTGGAAATAAATATTACCAGCAATACATATTTGGAAGGGAAAATTAAATAACCCATTGAGTTTGATACTTCCGCAAAACAAGCCAAACCAAATCAAACCAATAATAGATCCTGGTAGCAATTCTAATTCTCTCGTGCTTGCTTCTCTGTAAGTGATGAAATGTGCAGAGAAAAGACACATCCTTGTCCTACGTCCCTTTTTATTTTTGTGAATTAATTTTCTATCCGTAAGCAGATTTGCTCCCAGAATATGTTATGTATTATTCCTATATCCTTCTCAAATAAATCAAGATGACTTAGCAGTTCCAGGCTAAATAAATGATCCAGTTTATTAATTCATTATTTTTAATTAAAAGGTTAATATTACATAGAATAGATTTTGCCTAATCTCTGTTAACAAACTAAAAGTTTATAATTATATATTTCTGTGTCATTTTTTATTCTTATTTCTTTATTGTCTTAATGTTTTCCGTATACAAATTTGTTTCAATGCCAATGTAATAAGCTCAGGGATAAATTGAATAAACCTGGTCGTATTTTAATTAGAGGAGAATTAATTAATCCTCGCCTGAGTTGATTATATTTCCTTTTTATTAAAACAGGATTTTTTTATGTTTCAAATCCAATAGATAAACAAAAGAAACAAAATATTAAATATTTTTATAAAGCTCGAATGAATGTAAAATCGATGTTAGGTTGCTTAGCCTTAATTAACCATTGAACAATTCCTCGGATTAATGTAAAATTTGTTCTTGCAAAGTAAAATTCTATTCCTGATGGCACTGGAACAATACCGAAACATGATAGGTTAAATATTGTACAGACTATCTATTTAAGTCTAACATTCGTCCATTCTTAGAATATTACTGCGGCCTATGATCCGCTGCCTCTGCTATTTACCTTCAGCTCCTTGATAAAATCCAATGAATAATTAGCAATATTATTAACTCTACTCTGTCCGATCTGCTTCAGCTGTTTTCCCAACGCCATAAAGTTGCCACTTTATCTTTGTCTTTTCTATAAATACTTTATAGTAATTGCTTGGGTGGGCACTTTGCTAGAGTAACTAGACTTTTTGATTGAAAGCGCAGTAACAAGACTGGCGTCAAGATCTCATTACAGTTACTAGATACTAACAATTCTTTTTCTCACATTCCCCGCTTGTGGAATTCCCTTCCAGCTCCATTCTTTCTTGCCGACTTTAATTTGCAAAAATGTAAATGCAATGCCAATCACTATCTACGATCCCCTTGAAAACTCCTCCCACTAATTGTTAATGTTTCAGTTCCTAATCCTTCCACATCCTGTAGCATTTTGCGTCTTAGAGGCTTTAATGCGTTGCATGGGGTGATTCAGATTAAATTTAAAAAAAAAGAACTCTCAATCTTTTAGCGATTTTCAAAGGGCAAGTTAAATTTTGTTGTTAGGTTTCGTTCCTTGTCGATTGATATTCCTGACAGTTATATATATAAAAAATGAACTTTCTTGCGCCAGCACGCCTATAGAAGTCATGACGGAAAATATTCATCACAGAATTGAAAAAAATGAAAGGGAAATGAATTAAAAATATTTTCCCTAAAAAGATCGTCAAAAATTAAAGATTAATTCGACGGAAACGACACAAAGCTAAACATGTACAAACTAAATTAACGTCAATTTCTGCAACCAAAGATATTATCATAAACAAGAATTTGCATTCGATACGAACATAAAACAACTCGTTTTACGAGTATCTCCTTCCAAGCGTAATTTGTATATATATATATATATATATATATATATATATATATATATATATATATATATATATATATATATATATATATATATATATTACGGTTGTAAGTACGCGTAAAACGTGTTGTTTTTTGTTCGTAACGAATGCAAATTCTTATATATATATATATATATATATATATATATATATATATATATATATATATATATATATATATATGTATATGTATATATACGCAAATATATATATATATATATATATATATACAAATACTTATATATATATATCATAAACAATATATGCAAATTCTGATATATATATATTTCATCGATATTATATATTTATCGAGTCAAGAAAAAACCTCAACAGAATGCAGCAAACACTGGACGGCCGTTTCGTCCTGTATTTGCGACTCATCAGCAGTGCGCATCCACTACCGAGAATTGAAACCCGTACAGTCACGATATCAAGTAAGCCTCATAACAACTGCACCCACAGGACACGGTGATGAATAGGCAGCGAATTAGACTCGCTATAGCACCGCTCGATCACATATTCCGTGGTGGAACTTATCCGAGTTTCCCTTACGCATAGGACAGTGCCCCCCCCTCACGAGCCACGACTACTATCCCTCAGCCGCTCCATGACCGAGTCCCATGGTATATATATATATATATATATATATATATATATATTACGCTTGCTAGGAACTACGCAATATGGATATTTTACGTTGTTTTCGTGTCAGGGACGCCCTCAAATTTTGTAAAAGTTTTTTTTGTATACTATATATATATATATATATATATATATATATATATATGTATATTATACTATATATATATATATATATATATATATTGGAGAAAATGTATGACAAATGGTAAAAAATATTCTTGTGGCGCGTTTCGTCAATTAAACTTCATCGTATGAATTTTATGTTGGTGCGACTACACAAGTGTAGGAACGACAATAATGGGAATTTTTACATTTTTTTTAAACCTCTAGCTAACTTCACCTGAATTATTTTTAGTCCCATCACTTTTGATAATATATAACCCACACTCTCATAGTAGACGTTCTGCCAGGAATGGTGGAATGTTGTAAGAGACAAGACGAAAATTTACAAATATGCGATCAAGTTACTCTTTAAACTGTTCCGTTTTAGTGAAATACTTCTACTTTCAGAGTAGCTTTTTTATGTCAAAATTGTGGTCACTTTCGTTACGGTGGGCAACCAACGCATTTGATCATTATTTTGTAAAATATCCCTTTTATATTCATATAATCTTTTATTTATATCCCTTTAGTTTTCTCTTATGTATTTTTGTAACATTTGTTATAGGCGAGTAAATTTCTTCTTTCACGTTTCAGCTTATCGTTTTGTTTAGTACTGACTAAGTCTTTTATTGTTTTACATGAGTTAGTAATCAATTTTATGTTGACTTTAGATTGATACTTTCCAATTGTGTGGGATATCTACTTGCAAATGGGATGTAAAGACAACAAAAAGTATATAAATGAAATCGGTTTGATTTTTAAAATCTAAAATTTCCAGCATCCTTCGTTCGTGCGCATGTGTAGTCGCACCAACAAATTTAGTCCGATAAAGTTCTAAATAACGAAATGCATCGCAAGAAAACTTTTTGTGCTGGTGGTGTAAAGGATAATGGACCGAAATGATAAATAGATAGAGCCGAGTTCGAATTCCAGTCGAGGTTCTTAGATACACTTTAGCGCAAATAGCCATGTGAAAAGAAATGAATTGAAACTCTTCTCTAGCTATTAAGGGTTGAATATAAGGATAGACTATGTCCTATAGCCTTGGTTGCCAACCAGTCTACCGCATAAAGAAATGGTAATCTACTGCAGTAAAATCATCTGCCTTGCTTATCATGGATCGAAAGTGACGTGATAACACAAGTGTGTATAGCGTATGGTATTTTACCGACGGACAGAACTAATTAATATTGCATGTCTCCCCTATCATAATCCATGAAAATATGAAAAGTGATTGTAACTTCGGAGCGTGGAATCTTGGGATACCATAACGAATTAAATGAAGCAACTCACTTATAATGAGATCGATCTGGATTCTCGTGAAATTAAGAAATCTCTTTGCAATTTGGCAGATTCTGCTTATCAGGATTATTGAAAGAAGGAGAATATATGATTATCAGGAAAAGGAACAATCTAAGATGCTTGCTACAAATTAGTGTCCAGAAAATCTAACAAAAAGAATTAAACAATTAGGAATTATTTACATTATTCGGACTATTGTCTTGCTGGTTATTGTCATATTAACGACGTTTCGGGCGTTGTACGCTCCGGCCTTCTTCAGGCGATTAGAATTTAGAACAGAACCATTTATTTCCTCTATTGAAATATTGTTTATGACAATAAACATGAGGACAACAGTCCGAACAATGAAAATAATGTAAATAAGTGCAATACCACATCTCAGTAATATAGACATATATCTAGGAAGTGATTTAACTTAGAACAAGAAATCCGACACATATCTGAAGGCGTATTGCAATGGCGAAATATGTCCTCCAGAAATTAAGCAAAGTATTAAGAAGCAGGAAAATTTCGTTAGAAACAAAGAAAAGAAAACTTGACTTTTACGTAATATAACTGCTCCTATATGTCAATGAATGCTGGATACTCCCCCTCACAGATGAAGAAGAGACTTGAGGCAAAACGAATGTACTTCTAAAGAAAATATGCAAACGAAAAGGGCATTTATACTTAGAATCAGAAATGGACGGTTTAAATTTGTAAGGTAAATCATGAGGAAAGAGTGTTTGACGAATTTAACACTCAGATGATATGTTGAAGACAGAAGGAGAGAGAAAACCAAGGACAAGCTAATTAACGTCTTTGTATAAATGGTTGACAATACAGAGATAGCTAAACGACAAAAATTGAAAATGCCTACAGAGGAGAGTAACTTTTGAAGAAATATCATTTTCCACGTTTGGAAGGGACACGGTACAGAGAAGAAGTTATATAAATGTAGAAAGGCAATGTTTAAACTAATTAATCAGAAAAAAGCAGTTGGAAATAGAAATTACATAGTATTAAGATTTTGTAGTTTTTCCTGATCGCGGTTTTCTATGTGTCGTCATTTGTTCATTATTCAAACACTGGACAACTCGGATTTTAAATCCTGCCTACCTAACTTTTGAGTTTAAAGCACCGAACCGTTGAAGTCTTGCGTAAAATATACTGGAGTGTAGGTTTAAATAGAATCGGTTGTTCAGAACCTTGATCTTTCAAAGCTTTCAATATATTCAAGCATATCATTTCAGGAAGTGGACATATAAAACGAAAAGGGAAATTATCCACTTAAAATTTTGTCGGATAAGATCACACAGGTCACTATAAGAAAACCCGTAGTTAAGCTAAATATCTAGCTAATACGCAATTAAGATTGTCAGTTGATCAGAATATCTTATATACGCTAGCTACACGAGGTCTTGTGGTTTGGCACGTGTCCTGCAATGAACCCATGTGTCATGGGTGAACTGCGCGAAAAACGATTGTAAATAGACAAAAAAGCCAATTTGAGTAAGAAAGGTTATATGAGTTGTGATGAAGAGTCGATTGCTGGATGTGACATTTCTTTCACTGAAGAAAACTGCAAATATTGAAATAAAGATTTGATAAAATTATATTTATAAGGTTCATAAGAATATACGTTATATTTAATGAGATTTAAAGGCTTGTTGGTTATACCAAAGCTCGAGAGGAAATATTCCTTGGAAATCTGAATTTTATTATTCGTTCTTTTAAAACATCGCACTCAAATTTAGTCAAGAGAATAAAGAAAAAAGATAATTTTACGTCATCAATTTCCCTATCGTGCGTTTCCGTTCTCGGTAAGACAAATTACATCCGCGTGCTGAGTAAGATGATAAACTACGTTCATCAGCAAGGCCTCTGATCAAGAGGTTTTGAAGAGCATAGAACCACCTCTTAATTGCTGGTCTTCCCAGGTCCACCCTGACTCGAATTGGTAGCACGTGTCAGGGTCCCAGTTATGGGCAAATACTTAACTGTTACTAGCAATACTTTTTTTACTAAAAATTATTAATACCAATATAATTTTGAAGGAAAAATATTACCAAAAACCGATTTTTGACAAAAGAAAATATTACCGGCAATAAAAAATGTTGTCGGCATTAAATAATCAATTGAGGTTGATATGCCGCAAAACAAAATAAACCAAACCAATCTAAACCAAAGAATAAATATTCTATTCATAGGAATCTATTCTAAAAATGTTGTCGCCATTAAATAACTCATTGTGGTTGATATGCCGTAAAACAAAATAATCCTATCCAATCTAAACCAAAGAATAAATATTCTATTCTTACGAATCTATTCTAAAAATGATATCGGCATTAAATAACCTATTGAAGTTGATATACCGTAAAACAAAATAAACCAAATTAATCTAAACCAAGCAATACATATTCTATTCATACGAATCTATTCTAAAAATGTTGTCGACATTAAATAATCCATTGAGGTTGATATACCGTAAAACAAAATAAACCAAATTAATCTAAACCAAACAATACATATTCTATTCATACGAATCTATTCTAAAAATGTTGTCGGCATTAAATAACCCATTGTGGTTGATATGCCGTAAAACAAAATAATCCTAACTAATCTAAACCAAAGAATAAATATTCTATTCATACGAATCTATCCTAAAAATGATATCGGCATTAAATAACCCATTGAGGTTGATATACCGTAAAACAAAATAAACCAAATTAATCTAAACCAAAGAATACATATTCTATTCATATCAATCTATCCTAAAAATGATACCGGCATTATATAACCCATTGAGGTTGATATCCGGTAAAACAAAACAAACCAACTCAAACTAAACGTATCGTGCGTTTCTAACTGTATGAATATCTGAAGTATAAAATGCTTGAATGGAAATAGGATGGTACAAAATCCAGGGATTAACTGATGCGGGGAAATTGTGGATATTTCTCAAAGGCATTAATGTAACGATAATTTCGATAATACATATACAAGTCGCATAACTTATCAATACAGGAAGTAAAAGTCGAATCGAAAAGAGTATAACTCTATATCTTTTCCCGCGAGATATGGTTAAATAGTAGCGAAGACTTGGCTCCAGTGCATTGGATAGTAACAAGTCAAGAAGAAGAACTTTTGATAAACTCAAATTACTTGAGACGACAAAGGGAAAACCATCATCATTCTAAATTTATTTTTATCATTTCACCCCCTGCAAGACAGTAAAGTCACTAAGACACAAGGTTTTATGGAATGGGAACGGATAGGAAAACAGAGAACGTTATTAAAGAGCGGAAACAATAGAAGAGTAATTAGGAAGACAGTAGATAACGATTGACATTGCATTTAAATTTTTAAAGATTGAAATTTCATTTTGTAGATCTAGAAACATCTTCATCCTGAAGGGTTAGGCATTTATAATACCATAGTGCTTTGGAATTTGTATATATTTATCAACAAGATAAAAGTATTTTATTTATCCGCCCAAAAGAACAAGGGTAGACAAATAAGAGGCGGATTTTAAAGTTTGTTGGCTATACTAGTATAAAGAGTTACTCTATTGAGAGTATTCCAAAGACTTTATTCGAAATTTTTCCACATCTCCTATATCACCCCCGGTACATTAGAAAGAACTTTTGCTTTTATGACCAGAGATAGCGATTTTGTCTGGAAAGATTCCTTCTGGGAAATAACTACGCCAAGAGTTAGATCAATACATTTGTTTATGTAATTGTATTTGCTATGGGAATAAACAGTTCTTGGCGTTTAGAGAAGCTTAAAAATAATATGCACCAACAAAATCGAAAGATAAATTTATAAGCATATCGGATCTAATAAAGTATGGGAATACATTCGAACACGTAGGAAGCGAAACAAAGAGACCATTAACATAAACGAAATAGGTGAATGGTTTATATTTCGGTTATCCTTCAGATAGGCGGCGCAAAATTTTAGTTATCCTTCACACAAGCGTCTCAAAATTTTGGTTATCCTTCACATAAGCGTCTCAAAATTTTGGTTATCCTTCACATAAGTGGCGCAAAATTTTGGTTATCCTTCACATACGCGTCTCAAAAGTTTGGTTATCCTTCACATAAGCGTCTCAAAATGTTGATTATCCTTCACATAAGCGTCTCAAAATGTTGGTTATCCTTCAAATAAGCGTCTCAAAATTTGGGTTATCCTTCAGATAAGCGTCTCAAAATTTTGGTTATCCTTCCCATAAGTGGCGCAAAATTTTGGTTATCCTTCAGATAAGCGTCTCAAAAGTTTGGTTATCCTTCACATAAGCGTCTCAAAAGTTTGGTTATTCTTCACATAAGTGGCGCAAAATTTTGGTTATCCTTCACACAAGCGTCTCAAAATTTTGGTTATCCTTCACATAAGTGGCGCAAAATTTTGGTTATCCTTCACATAAGCGTCTCAAAATTTTTGTTATCCTTCACATAAGTGTCGCAAAAGTTTGGTTATCCTTCACATAAGCGTCTCAAAAGTTTGGTTATCCTTCACATAAGCGTCTCAAAATGTTGGTTATCCTTCACATAAGCGCTTCAAAATTTTCGTTATCCTTCACATAGCGGCCCAAAATATCCTTTCAAATTTCTGCTTCACTCAAAAAGCCTAAAATAAACTGACATTTTATATATTTACATGTTTTTCCTTGTAAAATGACGTCGTGAACGTTGGGCATTCGAAGGTCTTGTGTGGAGTTCGAGAAAGTGTATTTTAGTTGCAGTACCGTATTGTGAGGAGAAGCACTGAAAAAAAGAAACAATTCAGATATATTTAAGCAAGCTATGTATTTTCAGATGGCCGGTCTGCTTATACTGGAATCGTGGAAATCAACCATGGGATACACTTTCATGGCGTTATAATCCATCAGCAGCATTTTCTGGATTCCTGCAGTGAAGTATAGTCTTATATGTTTTACGTCGCACAGGGAACAGTTTTTTTACTTTACGACGCTTAAGTGAAGGATTAACTATATTCCATTATACCACCCTCTTCATTCTAATGATCATAATAAATATGAATGCTAACATTGTTTCTTTGTACTCTAAATATATTTCGTCAATGTAATCCTAGTTACGTCTTTCAGTTTGTATATTGATTATCATAAACATCAAGAGAAATATTTCAAGTGAACTCCTATTCGACGTATACATTTTATAACTGTATGTGGCACCATTTAACGAGGCAGAAAGGGAAAAGAAAGAAAAGAGGAAAGAGGAGAGGCTAAGGACCGAATCGTGAGTGATAAGCAAGAACACACACACGGCTAAGAGACAATGGATAAAAGGATATTTTGATAAGTAACAAATGGCGAAAGAGAGTCATTACAATGACAGAGAAATTCTGAGTGGAAAGAGAGGGAAAAAAAGAAAGAATCAGATATGTTTTGGCATCGGCTGTGTTATCTAAGGATATGAAAAAAAAAACTATTGGTACGGGAAGACATTATCAACTACAGACCGGCTGGCCAAAGAAAAAAATTCAAATGAAAATGTTATTTCGATAAGTGACGAAAAACAGGCAACTAAAGGGACTTTCGACAGATATGAAAAATTAAGGACCACCTACTAGTGTCCGTTGACCGATTTTCCTTCGACGGAACATCCTTGGCCTGCGATAATAAAATTATGTTATCAGAAATATATACCGAAGGAAAATGAATGGGAACCTAAAAATGTTTTTTTTTCTTTCTTCGAGGCGACAGACTGACTGGAACTTTGGAGAATAAGAGAGGTTGCTACGAAGATGTGGGGAGGGCAGTTCACGCCCCTCTGAAGTATGATGAGAAGGTGGGTGTGGGGAAAGGTTCCCAAAAAATGGAAAAAGGTGGAAATTCCTAACCAGAGAGGTGGATATGTATTTAGAAGTATCGAGGAACCCCCCGGCGCCGACAAACTCACCCCGGTTTTGGTCGGCGCCCATATAAACGAAGCCACAACGAGCAGATTTGAGTTGAGTTCCAGCAGTTCCCAGAGTCAGTCTTCAGTTGAAGCAAGCCTCGCAGATAGCTGACCAAGATTCACGCACATTCCGGACTCCCCTTCAACCCAAGAACAATTATTTTGAAGAGCGACTTAGATCCAGATCACCGAAATAAGTTTTTCTTTTGACTTTCGTTCAAAGACCCACCGAAACACCAATTTCTTAGAGAGCAGACAACTTGAAGTGTTAAAACTTGCCTAGCGGAAAACGACGTGTCACAATCCCTAGAACGGGTCGGGAGATAGATGCAGTCCTATGTATCGAACAACTAGACATAAAGTTTGTTACCTTTTTCTTTGATACTTTGAACTTTTGAGTTTTCATCTTATTGTCTTTTATGCATATTTGTGTGGTATCACCCCCGTTGAACTCGGTTTGCAGTACGGCCCCAACCACTGTTTGATCTCGTCTGCCTAAGATCAATTCACAACGTGGGTAGGCGGACTGAGGGATCAGTGCAGTTACCTTGGTAACCAGGTGTTGGAAGCGAGTTGGGAACGACGAGGCTGATATCAAATCTAACCAGATTCCCACCCGAATCACCAAAAGGTTAGAACGTCACATTTGGAGCAGCGACACCCGAACGGAGCAGCGAGGAGCGAACGGCTGGCGCCGCGGCGAGGACGTCACAATTGGTGCTGTTTAGGGACGTCACAGTTGGTGCCGTGGTAGACTAGGATAGAACGTCACGGTTGGCGCTGCGACCAGGGGACGACGTCACAGTATGTGTTTTTGTAATTATGCTCTGTTAGAGAGAGAGTGTGGAAGAAATTTGTGTGGGGTATGTATGTGTGCGTGGTTCTATGTGTGTGAGTGTCTGTGTTTATTTATGGGTATTGCGATGAACCAGGGAGTAATAACCCGGTTACCTTTCAAAAACGAATAGACATTTATATATAAGCAAATATTGTATTTTAATTCGACATTATTCTTCATTACCATAAACTTTATACAAATATATACATTATGTCTTAGTTTCTTTATTGGCTTGCAAGGAATTAAATCGATTGATATATATATATATATATATATATATATATATATATATATATATATATATATATATATATATATATATATATATATATAAAGGTCAATGGTCAGAGTTGAATCAGACCAGGAACCAGTGTCCAATACACGTGAGAAAAAGATAAAAGTAAAAATAAAAATAACAAATAGTTCTTTTAGCTGTAAAAATCCGCAGATTAATTAAAATACGCGACCATCGTTTTTATATTTATATGCATACACACGCACGCACGCACGCATATATATATATATATATATATATATATATATATATATATATATATATATATATATAACATGCATGTTGCATCAAAAACGACAGACAAGTTACTATGGTTACGCTTTTTATTTAATTTTTCTTGTGTTCTGACAAGAGCTTTCTTTTCTGGACAAATGGTGTGTAAGAACTCTCAGAATGTTTTATATTTCCGACAGCTTTCGGCTATATCTTTAGCCATTATCAAGGGTGATTCGATTTTTCAGCTTAGTTGAATGTGTATGTCTTAGTGTGTGGTAGGGATCTTTTTAATTTCCGAATACGGTCAGCACATTATGACTTTGTTCGTAGTTAATATTGTTAAGAGTTGGCTTTTTCTTTTTTATTATTAAAACTTCCATTATTTTTAGTCTTTTTTTGCAGGTGGATGCAGTTAATATATTTGTGTTTTCTACTAATATGTTTCTAATGGAGTCTGGTAAATTTGTGTGTGTGTGTGCTTAAATGGGTTCTAATGGAGCTGTGATCAGATAGGTGTAACGTAAGACCTCTGGATAAGCATGTGCTTGTTTAACCGATGAAATTATTTATGAGTCCGGTTTGATCAGGAAAACAGTTCCTTAAGGGGCATTTGAACTCATAGATAATGTTCGTTCATATATATATATATATATATATATATATATATATATGTATATAAATAAAAAGAGAGAACAGTAAAATATATAATCCGGTGATCTTATAGATATTTTTATTTTTACAAAATAGTGCTCAATGTAAATTTACAGAGCAATAATATTATAGATTGATAAATTAAATTGTCTTTAATTTAATTACAAAATTAAATTCGTAGCTTTTTTGAAACATGGTTAGAACTGTGTAGCGAAAAAAACATATTTTAAATAAATCAATTTATAATATATATATATATATATATATATATGTGTGTGTGTGTGTGTGTGTGTGCGACAGTGTGTGCGTGTGTGTGTGTATGTGTGTCCATTGGAAACCATTATTTTTATTCTGAAATCAAGTGAATTCACATATGTTTAAGAAACTGAGTATATCGTCATTCTGCCGTCTGAGTATTGTGAAACAACAAACACAATATCTAAGTGTCAATATGAAATTTTAATTTGCGAAAAACAGTAACATATGCATATTGTTTATATACTTGTACGCAAAATATAATTGCATGTATTTCAGTTTCCACGTGCAAGATTTGTATTTGGCGCCGAATTGAACACTTCCCAATAGAGATATATGAATCCCTGCCCATATTTATTTTACTCTATCGCATAGTAAAGCTTAAGCTCTAAGTTTTGCCTTTTTATGTGTGCTGAATAGCGACGACAGAACGTTTTTCCGAGAGAGTAAAATTTGATATAAAATTCACTCAGGAACGCACAGGTAAGTATTGATAATGTTATTCCTAAGAATTTCATATCGCGAGAAAAGACTAAACACACTCCGTAAATATTGCAGCTCTTCTTTGCGTGTGTTTTCTCAGTGTGATGCTTTGCAGTATTTTACATCATTCTGTTATCAACATATTGTGAAGTTAAATCCTAAATAATCATTTGCTATAATTATTTACTGCGATTATCAACAATGTAGGTGTACAAACATGTTCGCCTAGAAATATTGGAGAGAATATTAGGCAACACGCACACGCACGCACACGCACACGCACACACACACACGCGAACCCACAGAGAGAGAAACAGTCGCGCGCAGGCACACAATCACACGCACGGCGCGCAAACACAAAGACTCCATCTTCTCGCTCGAGGCTAACTTTTATCACTTTTTTAATTACTATTGTTGTTTTTTCCCCAAATCGGAAACTGTTTTTTTTTCTCAATCCTCTTGCTGAACGCCGCAAGCTCTTCATTAGTCTCGAAAGTTGTGTTACATAGAAAGAACAATGCATATCTACATTATTATTATTATTATTATTATTATTATTATTATTATTATTATTATTATTATTATTATAATTATTATTATTATTACTATTATTATTATTATTATTATTATTATTATTGTTGTTGTTGTTGCGGCTGTTGTTGTTGCTATTGTTTCTGTTGTTGTAGTTACGCAGTATATTTTCAATTATTGAAGTTATTAATGTTATTGTTATTGTTACTTTTAATAATAATAATGATAATAATAATAATAATAATAATAATAATAATAATAATAATAATAATAATATTTTCTCTTCTGATGACTGTCTTGAAGAGTTTGACTGTTTTCTGCGTTAACTATCAAGTTTAATAATCTACTTCGATTGTATTGATGTTTAATCCGATTTTCTTCTGACTTTTACATTTCCTGATTTGATTCAGTCATACGAGTCAGGTGATAAATCTAAAACAATCAACGTTTTCAAAATTAAGACTGACGTGACTGTTTTCTTCGAAGACAAGAAAGGACAAAAGATGGTGAAAAAAATAAAGGATTTTACTAGTAAGACATGACAGAGAATATCAATCACCGTTGGCATTTAGGAAAATTTTATACGGCTTTTTTTGTAATATTAAATTTTATTATCATTTTAAGTCTATAGTAACAATATTGCCAAGTTATGTTACATCTTTAAATGGCTATCATATATCTCAATATTCCGTAATATTAACAGATGTAATTATATATATATATATATATATATATATATATATATATATATATATATATATATATTCAGTAAAATATGCAGTAGCGTAATATCGGTTGAGAGTTATTATTTTATTTGCAATTAATGATATTTCAAGTTATAATAATTCCCACAAAAGAACAAATGTGGCTTTAAGTTTGTTTATAATCACTTCTACTTTTTTCACGCTCTCTTTACATGTATTGATCATATTAAATAAGTTACAAGCGTTATAAGTCCATGAAGATTTTGTGAAAGAAGAGGAGGCTTTGCACAAAAGAATTCCCAAATTATGAACTTCCAAATACATCTGTTCAAAAAAGTGGCAGATATCATATCAGCTTATTTGTTCACCTAGAGAGATGTCTTAATAGAGACCAGGTATATCTTAATCCCAGTAGGCTAGCAAGGCTTGAGTGCGTGTGTATACCTCTGAGTGTGTATGTCTATGTGTGTGTGTATGTATGTATATATATATATATATATATATATATATATATATATATATATATATATATATATGGCTATTCGTATTCAATGACTCCCTTCTATTAGGGCGGCTATACAATCCCTATTGCAGACTCTCGCTCAGGCACATTTGTACTTGTTGAGCACATTTTCGTTTTTTTATACTGCAACTATGCTGACCAGACCTTAGTTACAGTTTCCGGGAGAGATCGTGTAATCTAAAATGATCAATAATCTGAAAAACACCTGGACACTCAAAACCTCGATCACGATGACTTGTGACGTCGTTTTAGGACAACTATCAACAGCCCCAAATGTTCCGTCTACCCAATTTCACTCGCAAGCCTTTGGTCAACCCGTGGTATGGTTTTCAGGCACTTTCCAAAGATGCTATATATACCAAAATTACACAAAAATACCTTGAACTACTAAAGAGTGAATTTTTTTCAATAAAATCGTCATTGGCTTCAACCACGACATCCCCACGACTTTGCAATCTCCTGCATGGTGGAAAGTCCACAATTGTGCGAGAAGGGTTACTTCCCTTGTCGCCAATGAATCAGATCCCAAGTGGTACAATACTCCAGTGATTTACTTACACTTTACTAAACAGTTTTTTAAGCAAGCGTACCATTTGCAGGATTATTATAATCGAACTGTGGCTTGTATTCACAGGTAAATCCACCCGGTGTTGTGATTTGAGCCCTCTATTTATATGCTCCAGAAAGTATGCATATATATATATATATTAACAAAACGTTATATTTATCAGACACTTATATTTGAGTAGACGCTGCCTTTATTTAATAAACAGCATAATATTTCGTCATCATGCCTGAATATTCGATAAATCTTATTGATGAAAAATATGCGCTCTACGGCAGGATTCCAAATTGAGTTCCCCTGGGAAGAGAGAATCGTCGTTAGATTCCACTTGCTCTAGACCGACTCAACTACAAACAATATAGCCGATCAGGCAAGACTAAATAGTGCTTTAAGGAAAAAATCTTCTGGGCATAGACACTCCAAAATTTCATATCTGCTCAGATTCGTATCCAAATGAAAACAAAGCAATTTTCTAAAGAAGTAATGGATATTTCATTTCTTAATCCGACAGATTTTAGCAATTTATCGGTAGTTTTAGTGGGTACTCATGTTGAAAAAAAGTTAGTACAAATATAATTGAAAAATATATACTACATAGCTCTCTTTCTATATATATATATATATATATATATATATATATAGATATAGATAGATAGATAGAGAGAGAGAGAGAGAGAGAGAGAGAGACAGAGAAAGAGATAGATAGACAAATATACATGTGTATGCATATATATATATATTAATAATATGAATATATATATAGTAATATTAATCAAAAAATATATATTTTTATCAATTTGTGATATATTATATTCATATTTATAGATATACATCTCTCTCCTCTCCCCATGCCGCTCTTTCTCATTATATATATATATATATATATATATATATATATATATATATATATATATATATATATATATATTATATATATATATATAGTTAATAATAAAAATGTCATTGATACATCATGTATATATATAAAACATTTATCAATTTTTTACATTATATATATATTTTATATATTCACATATATAAATGGCACAGTCTACTAGGACAGCTAGTGCATTTGTGTTTGTTCGACAACTACAGAGACAACGTGTGTTTTAAACTGCAACTATTTCACGGACAATGGTTGGGCCAATGCCGGGTCTCATGTTTCGAAAGCAAATGATCTATCCAATCGGTCATGCGCCCATATATATATATATATATATATATATATATATATATATATATATATATATATATATATATATATATATGTAGTAATGAGGAGGATTTGATAATTACATTAATTGATTCATCGAGTCTGATAGAAACCTCAGGAAGCACTGGACGGCCGTTTCGTCCTATATTTGGGACTCATCAGCAGTGCGCATCCGCTACCGACAGTTAGGTTGGCAAGCGAACACTATACCAACTGCTCCGCCGGGCCTCGGTGACGAATAGATTGCAAATCAGACTCTAATTTGGGACTCACTGCTGATGAGTCCCAATATATAGGACGAAACGGCCGTCCAGCGCTTCCTGAGGTTTTTATCAGACTCGATGAATCAATTAATATATATATATATATATATATATATATATATATATATATATATATATATATATATATATATATATATATGAAGAAAAATATACGGAAAAAAAAAACAAAAATCCTTATATACAATTATGCTGTTTTAATGTTAATATAATGTCAACGTCTGACGTTTCGGTCTAATAAACCATCTTCAGGACATATTCATAAAATATAATTAACATTATCAATTCAACATGACATGATAATGTTAATTATATTTTTTTTTCTTTAAATATATATTTTGGGTATATAGTCTAGCCGATTATATTTAGTTACTTAATCTTTATATTTTTACCACTGTTGGTATAAAATATCCCATAACAATGGAGGTTCTGCTAAAAAAATGTAAAATGTAAGAATATAGACGAAAATTAATTCCCCCTCCATCAATTTGTAAACGCTATTAAAAAAAATAAATAAACATTAAACTCATTAAGGTGAGCAGCTGAACTGAGTGTTTTATTTTATCATCGTTGTAGCCATATAATCTGTTATTTAAATTCTTTGAAGCTTCTATGTATTCCTTGAAGCAACTCTTCGAGGTGATAGAGTAAATTCTTCCTTCAGGTTTAGCGTATTATTTTGATTTGTATTGTTTAATTTTTTTTTCGAATTAAATGTAAGAAATTTTGTATTAAGCTTACATAAATTATGTGCAACACACTAAATGAAATTAGCTCGACTATATACCCAAAATATATAGATAAACAATTAAATTTAGATTTTAAATCCACAGTGACGCCTCATCTTCGTGCGCATGTGTCGTGGCATCAACGTAAACATCTTTTTTCCGATGTAATCCTAACCCACGCAAACACGCAAAACGATATTCATTGAAAAGACTCAGAAAACAAAACAAAATTTTATATATATATATATATATATATATATATATATATATATATATGTATATATATATATATATATATATATATATATATATATATATATATATATACACACACAAACCCATATATATATATATATATATATATATATATATATATTCTCCGAACTTCAGTTGGAACATCTGTGAAACGGTTTTTAGTATAAAATCTGCATGAAATTTATATCCTAGATCATTTTTAGATACAATTTTTAAGTCACGTAATATATATATATATATATATATATATATATATATATATATATATATATATGGTGGACTCTCCTGTCGTATTCAATGTATGAGGGTCACGCGTCTCAGTCCCTAGTAACCGACAGCCAGACACAACCAGATATTCATAGTGCTGAAGGTTTTGTGCAGTACCAACCCACCAATCGTATACAGCGACCTGGCGTACCGTCTGCCACAAAGGTCACCAAATAACCCTCCTCAGGTTGTGAATTCAGAGTTTTCCTTCTCCTAGACCAATTGCCACCCATCTGTCCTGCTATTTATCTATAAATGGTAGGAGGTGGGGGGAGAATAAGAGGATTTATACATTTCTCAAGTATTAGCACGGAAGTGAATGCAACGGATTCGACTGGAATTCGAAGTCGGCTCTCAGATCCATCAATCCTCGCCGCTATAATTTATTCCACCGTATATGTCTGTCTGTCTGTCTATCTGTCTCTGTCCTTCTCTCTCTCTCTCCGCCTCTCTATCTATCTCTCTGTCTCTCTCTGTCTCTGTCTCACTCTCTGTCTCTCTCTCTCTATCTATCTATCTATCTATCTATCTATATATATATATATATATATATATATATATATATATATATATATACAATAAAGCGGTTGTAGTGGTTCCAACGAGAGAAAAGTATGTATATTAAAAAGAGAAAAGAGGTGCCGCAAACGTTTTTGGTTGTAATGTGTTTTTTTTAGAAAAAAATATTATGCTTTATTTTCCATAATTTTACTACACGTTTCCTGGTCTCGTGACCGTCTTCAGGCAAAACCGGAGCTTTCTACATATTATTAAAAATAATTAATTTTTTCTTATGTTTTTCAATAACACTAAAACAGAGAATGTCTCATATCGAGAATATTTAACATTGAAAAATGTAAGGAAAAAATTATCTCCGCTTTTACCTGAAGTCGGTCGCCAGACCAGAAACAGCTGAAAAGTACATAATACTGATATAAACTACCTTATTTGTTTGTTCTTTTTATACGACGGGCATATGACCTCAGGTTTCTGAAGCCAAAATCATGGAATGAATTACATCCTAAAATATAATACGACTACGTGATACAGCTTTTAGCCTTTAATTTACATTTAAAAGTAATTGTACAAGAAAATACATTAGCTAGAAGCAAGAAACTTTGCTGTTGAGGCACGTGACATAGAAATCAAGAAAGATAGACACATAGAACAAATTAGTTGTAGCGAGTTCTCTCTTTACTGCAAACCTGCGTCAGATCACGTTAAATATTTACTAATAAAATGTTGATACTATACACATATTACTTTTTTTGTCAAAATCCAAGCCGAAAACATTTAACCGGTTTTACTTTATATAGTCTCTGAAACGTTCAGATCAACGTTCTTAGACATAGCTTAATGGCGCCAGTATAAACTGATACATACTTTTCTTCAAATACACCAAAGATAATTAAAAAATATAATTTTGGAAAAGCGAAATTCCCTTCTAACATGTTTGGAAAATTTCCAAGCTTTCATCTGCAATCATGAAAACAAAACGGACTTTAAAAATGGTCATAGCATATGGAAAGATAAAAGTAGTCAGATTATTTTGAGGGAAGATGGCTATTCATTTTTTATAAAGCATAATAAGGCAATAATGTCACTAAGATGCAAGGCGTTACTAGGGATTGAATCCAACGATTTAATCTTTGAAAATAAACGAAAAAAAATAGTACAAGGAACCGGACACCCAATTCTAAACAGGAAACATTTTCTGATTCTTGGTCCCACATTCGTTGCCATATTCACGACGTTTCGGCGGTTGTATGCCCCGGCCTTCTTCAAGTGATTGTAATTTCGAAATAAACCCTTTATTTCGTTTACTAGAAAAATCTATCCAGGTGGACGAAATAAAAGGGTTCTGTTCGAAATCTCAATCACCTGAAGAAGATCGGAGCGTACAACGGCAGAAACGTCATGGCAACAAAGATGAGGACAACAGTCCGAACAATGTAAATAGTGTAACTACTCTAGCTCAAAAGACGAGAAATAAAAAAAAGTGTTCAGTATAATGACTGTATCCGAAAAAAGTTACAATATACACACCTATGGATGTTTAATTTAAAAAAAAAAAATATTAAGATAGGTATTTCAAAATGTAGGGTTATTTAATTATTGATACAACTGTTAAGAATAATGCAGTCTGAATTTGTTACTGATAATATGTAATAATGTGAACGTCAAAATGAAAGGAAACATATTTCTTCAGAATAGGTAATGCAATGTAACAATGAAAGAGGAGGAGGCGAAAATATAAACACATGTCGGTTAGATTTAAGTATGAAGAAAAAAGATGAAATTACAGGAAAATGGTATGTTAATAAAATGGTATGTTAATCTTAACATCCACAAATCTCCATTAGTCATCTGAGAAACCTGTCCCTACCTTCCACCAACGTGAATGAAACTACCCTTAAGGAAAGTAACTTGTTGCGTCTTCTATAGCAAACTTTCTCAGCTGATATGAAATGGAAAGACTATATTGAATGCATTGTTAGGTCAGCTGAAAAAAAAATTGTTTTAGTGTATAGGGCGGGACAATAATTCCCTCCTGAATCTATTATACATATCTATTGTATTTGTCCATGCTTAGAATACTGCTGCCACATCCGGTCCGCTGCTCCTGCTATTTATCTTAAGCTCCTTGAGAAAATGCAAAGAATAAGCAATTTTATCGGTCCTGATCTGGCAGCTCGGCGCCATACTCTTTCTCATAAGCGTAAGGTTTCATGCCTGTGCATCTCCTAAAAATAATTTCCTGGCATAATGTTCGGAGAAGCTCTTCGCTATGGTATCTTGTTTTTATGAATTAAAGCACGATTCTTGACTGATGTACATATTTTATCAATTTACATTCCAGCGAGCTAGACAATGTCGTAAATTCTGCGCTAACGTCTTCTTTTCTCGCACTTCTTGTTTGTGGAACTCCCTTCCGGATCCATCATTTCCAGCCAAATTTAATAGTAAAAAATTTAAATTCAATTTCAATCATTATCTACTGCCCTCCTGATTACTCTTCTTTAGTTCTCAGTCCTTAGTAAGTTTTCTGTTTCTAATTGTCCCACACCCAGTAACCCTTTGTATTTTACTCGCTTTACTGCCTTACATGGGTTGAAATCGATATATATATATATATATATATATATATATATATATATATATATATATTAAATATTTTTCTTAATATGTTTTTTATTAATGTGTTTTAAATATAGTATTTAAATCATATTAAATCCCTAAATTATTTGTAAAAGAGTTAAATATGTAAATTGCTAACATGTATCAAATTAATTTCTTCGTGGATTTTTTTAAACATTTAAAATCTGTTTTTTTTTTACATAAATTTATAAAACAAACCACCCCTTTTCTTCCTCCGTAAACCCTAAATACATCTCCTGTCTCTTTACTTCCCCTTTGTTTCTTTTTTTTTTCTTTTTCTTTTTCCCTCTTCTCTCCTTCCATTTAAATACATTATTTCCGTTAAGTTAACAGATTAAATAGGTCAATGTCTGGTCCCTCCTTCCTCAATAATATGTATGATAGAAAGAAATATTAAAATAAACCCTCTCTATGCTCGACCATGTTTCTCACACCACTGCTCGCTACACTCTCTGTTAAATTACATATACTTAATATTACACGCAGAAAATTTAAATTTTCATTTCATTTTTCGTTTCAACTTTTTGGAAATGATGTCTGATGATCCAGCGTCCTTTCAAAGGTATCTGCTGAAATAAACTATTATAATGGAGCCTTAAAGTGGTCTGTTTTTCTTTAAATTATTAGCTGTGAATTTACATTGAACTCTCAGGATTTCATACGGATTACCAAGTTTTTCGTAACTTAACTATATATATATATATATATATATATATATATATATATATATATATATATATATATATATAACTTTAAATTTTAAACTTCTAGCGTCCGATGTGTCGAGATGTTTAAGCTATTTAACCTCATACACCTTCCTCTTGCTTTGTTTTTGCTTTTTTTGCTATTGTTTGTAAATATCTGACTATGGTAGCGGTAGATTTGTCTAAAATGGCTTTTCATCCGGGGCATAAATTTGCCGTTAGATACTTAGAAATTAGTGCATTTATTACATAATATTGTCGAAATAAAATACTTTAGTTTAATTAAACCTGCATTTCTTAACTCGAAATTATAACCAGACTTATTTACTATGAAAGTTTATTGTACAGACTGTGTAGTTTCTTGAAATTTCTATTTTATGTCGATAAATTATTTTATGTAAATAGAGGATTAAACTATATATTCCTCGTGGCATTTTCACAAACTATACGTGTAAATTCTTGTCTCGGGTTTTAAGCTCTTATGTTCTGATATATTAATTATATCTCTTATTGCTTTTTAATTAGTTGTAACAAATATTATATTACGCTTAGATATTTTTTCACTTGTAATCATCATTAATCGTTGGTGGTCACTATTATGCTTTTAGGCTTCACATGACTATTTATATTATTTCTTTTATTAATTCTATGAATCCTATTGGGTTTACGACAATATGTATCTCTATCTATAAAAGGCATGATGTGTGTGTGTGTGTGTGTAACGAATGCACGGCCGCAATTTTCGACGGATTTGCACCAAAATCTACATGCACATGCTCCAAGTTAGCGAGAAGGCCAAGACCGACTAGCATTTCTCAACTCCCATCGATAGTGGAAATAATCGATATTTCATGCTTCTACGGCAGTTTTCATGCAGTTTGTGGTCATTTTGTACTGGCCAGAGTGAGAGCCAATAGCTGGCTGCCACGAATAGGCAGGAATATTCTATTGGCCAGCGTGAGAGCCAACAGTTGACTGACACGAATGTTCACTAGCATGCTAGCATCCAAAAAAACTTCGATAGCTGCATTCGTCACAAGTGGGTATATTTAAATCTGCATGGCACTTTATTCCAATTGGCTCATTCGCTTGCTTAAACTCAACTTTGATTCTGATTCCGCAGAACTGGGCTAGGTGTGAAAAAGTACTTCTTGATAACAGACTTTTTTCATTCGTTTTTTCCAGTTACGAGTCCTTTTTTAAAGCTGATCGTTTTGTGTTCATTTTGTTTAGTTCTTTTTTCGTAACAGATTTAATGTTTAGTATAGAGCTTAGAAAAAATTCGCAGTGTGAGATAGGCAAGAATAAAGGCATGTAGAAACATCAGCACGGCAGAGGGGACTCATTTAAAGGCAAGGAAGGGCAAAAATATTTAAAGTCAAGTGATAACGATTGCTGTGTCGTACGATTTTTGAATCAAGCACAGGCATCGCCGGGCCAGGCTGCTAGTTCATATATCACATTCTGTGGCTTCTGTTAGTCTGTCCATCCGTCCGTCACATATAAAATAGTAAATATTAACCGATCTAAGACAAATTTTGGGGAGAAATGCAAATAGGTAAGTGGGTACAATGTGCAGATAGTTTTACAAGGGTGCGTAGGTTAGTACAATAAAATTCCAATAATATTTTTGCGGGGTTGTGGGAAATTATAACTTTTATTACTTCGATTATAAAATACTCACACTATTTTAAATACAATATATTAATAGTTATATTAAATTTACATTAAAATTACCAAAAATACACAATAAAAAATTCCTTTACAAACTGTATATAAAAAAAATACATCAATGAAACCAGACTCACAACAAAAACCTCTGTAGAAAAATACGTCAATGAAACCTGATGTACAAACTAACTTTTTACAAAAGATACATATTCTATTCGTACGAACCTATGTTAAAAATCTTGGTGACATTAAATAAATGATTACGGTTGATATACCGTAAAAAATAAATAAACCAACAATAACTTTTATAGTAAAAATACAAGCAATTCATTTTTATATAAGAAAATACAAACAATATTTAATTATAGTAACATTACTAATAATAAACTATAAACAAATCCCAAAGCCAAACGCTTTAAAAAGTCGGAAATAGGACCCAGAACGCATGTCCAGTTCATGTTACCTACTCAAGATTAAAAATGTATTCTTTGCTGTTAAAAAAGAAAAAGCTTAAAAAGAGAGATTTTCTTTAAATAATATCGTTTACAATGAAGTCCCATAAAATTAAATTAAAGAAATTATTAAACCACGAAGTAGGGTTTGTGTCGGAGAATTGTTTCGAAACAAATCTGTTCATTCAAAGTACAAGGTTTGGTTTGCAAAATTGAACGAAATTTAGAGTTTGTAAATCTCTACAAAAGCGTTAGCAATAACTTCAACAGCGCTAAATACTGTGATGATTTAAACAGTTGTCAGCGTGTGTCAAAACAATTCTATTATATTAAATATATAGGACATCGGAAGAGATAAAAATAAATTATCAAGCGTTATATCATCTAAATACTCATAGATAGGAGCCGATAATTATTCTGGTTTCTTGTTATCATAATTAGAGCTTAGGTTTACGAGATCATGATTATGAGAAGATTTTCGATATACACTTAATTTTACATCATTATTATTATGGTTTAACATGATATCAAGCAAAACTAACGCTTGTTTCTCCTTCATAAGTAAATTTGGTTTTACTTAAGTTATTTACCAACAGCATGTAACAATGACGCATTTTCGCGGGGATATATTAATAAATTATAATGTTAGAAATATCATATATTGGCAGCACGTTTAGGTAAATTATTTTGGAAGTGACTCCTTTTTAGACATTAGTTATGGTCAAAATCACGTTTAAACACCGGCTCACATTGTACCAACGAAGTTAAGCAACGTCAAGCTTGATCAGTACCTAGATGATGACCTCTTTGGAATACCAAGGTCACTAATCTTGAGTATGCGGATGGTGTAATTGATAAAGACTCGGAATTGGAAAGTGGAGAGACGAGTTCCAATTCGAATCGAGTTCGTTATATCCCTTACTCACAAATAGCCTTCGAAAAGGTACAACTCCCCCTCTTCTCCTCCGAGCTATGGGTTAATTAGTAGGATTAAATATTTAATATTAAATATTTATTATGTCCAAAAGATTTTTATAATCAAATAATATTTTCTGACTTTAAATAACCTGCAAAGGGTTGATAAGTCGGAAAATAATATTAGGTTGGTGCAAAAATAATGACGTAATAATGCCGTTTTTTACGTATTTTTAACGTCAAAAAACGACATTATTACGTCATTAATTTTGCACCAACCTAATAGAACTAAATCAATCAATCAATGGAATACCACGTTCTCAATAGACATTTCTGTCAGAGCTGTGTATCCTAAATTAATTCCAAGCTGCAGCAAGGGTATCAAAGAACGTTTCCCATGATCTAGCTCTGTGTAATAACATGCCTTGATGCCTGATTCCATAGAAGTTCTTAGCGTGAAATATTTGGAGACTGCCCGATGGAATCCTCAGTAGAACTGATTTACGAAGATAAAGGTGTAGACTTTCAGATGAAAGCAAATTGCTGTAATTAGAGCTGAGTAATTTAGGATCGCAGACGTTGAAGTCAATGATATGCAATTGAGAATAGAAACCTGTCCCATAATTACATACTTGAAAAGAACCAGGATAATTATGTTAATTGCATTAAGGTAATGGCAATACAGATAGTTCCCTTTTTGTGTGGTACGAAATATTTAAAGAAATGTCTTCAAGAAAGTTAATATATTTGATTTTACGGTTTATCAACCTTTTGCAGGTTATTTAAAGACTAAAAAAATATTTATATGTTTAAGAAATTTTGGGAGATAAGGATTTACCGATGCATATACGACTAATTAATACATGGGATAGGGTATTTGAGTGTAAGTGAATGAAATGCACAGAGAAGGAATTGGAACCTGGCTCCATAATTACCAATTCCTAGCTATTATCCTTAACCATATCCGCACATTCAAGCTTACAGCAGCCAGTAGTCACCCATCTAGATACTGACCAGTTTTAACGTTGCTTAAGTTCGATGATCGTACGAGAAGTGTTGTTTCAATGTTAGATGGCCGTAAGCCGAAACATGTGAAATGTAGAAAAAATAGATAGAAGATCGAAGCAGTTAATATTCGATAATCTGTTATGATAGTAACATGACTGTCGCGATAAAACATTATGGCTTCTCACGAATCACAGAAATATAAATGAAAATTTCATAAAGTAAATTGAGAGAGATATGGCGTATTTGTTCATATTTCTATATTAATATGATTATAATTAGTGGTAATTCTTCCATCAATTTTCTATGGCGATTATGAAATTATTACCCAGACTACATGTTTATGTGAAATAATTTTATTCATAACTTAGGAACGTCTGCACAAAACCACGATTCTCCGCAAATCTCTAAGAGGCTTACAATATGAAGCACACAACAAGTAAACGACGCCATTTTAAATATTAGGTTGGTATAAAAGTTCGTATTGTTTTTAGAAACCGTAAATTGCGGCGTACAAATCTACCTGGCGTGCAAATCTACCTGGCGTACAATTCGGCCTCAAGTATTTTAACTCAAAATTCTGATTTGGGTCCATACGTACCGTATAGGTCGACCCCCAAACAGCCGCTCCAGTCAGTATTTACACATTATTGTTACGTTTTGTTTAGCGACATACGAACTTCCTGTCTTATTTAATGCCAAAATCTTAATATTTTGAAAGCAACTGTATTGAATTCAAAGGCGGATAAAATGTATTACTGGTCATTTTTTTTTAATAAAAAAGGCATTGCTTGTATTTTTTACTATAACATACTTTCATACTTTCATCATTTTTTGTTTAGTGGTTCCCGAGTTGCTCATTGCTGGGACTGTAACAGGTACTACTGTCCACGTTCAGGGTCGACCTGAGAACAGCAGCAAATAAGAGGTAACTCCACGCTCCTCAAAACCTCCAACCTTCCGATCGGAGGCCTTGCTGCCTGATATAGTTTATCGTCTTACCCATCACTAGTATTTACACTGAGTGAATCAGCTATTTCACGCAATGTGTTGTAGGGTTAATAGAATACTGAATTTGCTTTAATATTGTATTATATATATATTTTTTTTAATATGATAAATATGATTACCGAACAGAAGTTTTAGTGGAATATAATATGTGCAGTCTGCTTGGGGTACGGTATATGGTGTGCAGATAGGAGGGCTGTCCCAGTTATTTACAATTAGGTCGTAAAGTTTTACATTTTTATAATTGCCATATAATTCGACCCTTAATTTTGGAAATATTTTTTAGGCTTGAAAACTCGACATATAGGACACAGTCTACGCCAGGGCGAATTTAGGCACATGATTCTGTTTATAATTTGTTTGAGAGGTGACATATCAACGTGTCGTTCTATACGTCACTTAAATGTATTGCGAATTTTAAAAGGGAAAATAGAAGAAAATAAGACGAATTTTTGTTCTTTGATTTCTTTTTTTTCCCCCGGAAAAGACAAACATTATTTATGTTCAATTTTTGGAGATGATGATATAGACGGGTGTATTTTGTTTTTTGTAAATGGTTCGTTAGGTTCCAAAGAGGATATTTTACCCAAGTAGTTTGCACTTTACGTTCTTAGACTAACGGTCCTGTAGCCCTGCAGTTTTTGATAACTAAATCTAAAAAAAAAATAAATAAAAATAAAAAATACGTATTAAAAGATTCGAGGCCAGGGAACGGGATATCGCAGGAAAATTCTATATAACTTATATCAGCGTTGTAACGCATATGATAATGCGTCAATGCATGGATATATCTATGAGGTTTGGTTGTGTTTCTCACAATTTAAGAGAAAGCATTAATTAAACGCATTTCAAACTACAATTCTCTGCTCAAACGTATTGTATGATATACAAAATTGTGGGCCGAAATTATCATCGGCAAAAAAGAAATAGGTCAATGTTAACGAATTCCACATACATCCGAATAAAATCATACTACCTATATGGTGTGATTGGTAGGGCATCACGGACTCCTTTCATGAAATCAGATTGTGAATGCAGATGCTGAATGCAACACTTTGAAGAGATTAAAGGCAGCGATCCATAAAAAAAAACGTCTGCAACTAACCAATCGGAAGGGAGTTTGCTTCCATCAGGACAGCGCCAGACCTCACGTCTGATTGCAGGTTCGATACGAATTAGCATAGATTTACTGGGATGTCCTGACACACCAGCCGTACTCAGCTGAATTTGCCACTTGAGATTACAACTTATTTCGGTCTGGACAACATTTTCTAACTCGGAAGAACCACAACTGTCTGTGACCCCGTAAAACCACTTAGACGAGTTCGTTCCGCAGAAATACGCCAATTCCTTGGCGGAGAGAATCATGAAACAGCTTCAGGAAAATACAGTGATAAAATGTCACCTATGTTGATGAATATCTGTACAAATATCTAATTATTTTATTTGAAGATCATTTAAAGATCGCTACAATGATTCATTCTGTTCAAGCCAAACTTTCTAGTTATGTTCATATTTTAAAGTTACACTATCCTATTTCAATTCGTATTAAAGGATTGAAAGAGTTACAGTGGTAATTATTATAATTGTTCATTAAATATTTCATTACGATTGAAAATAAGCCACGCTATAGATTTGCATGTTAAATTACAAGTTGTTTATGATTTAATGCAAAGATACTAACGATGTTCATGCCAAGGCGAATAATGATGTACCAAATAAAAGGGAATGAAAATAGACCTCAGATGAGACACGAGATTATTTTCGAAGTCAAACCGTATTAATTTTCAAAATCAACGAATCATAGCTGCATTTACTGAGTGAGAGAAAAGGAAAGCATATGAGAAACTTCGTATGGGAAATTTATGAAATATATTATATTCAATAATTTAAAATAGGAGCAAGAGAACATTATCCAATTTATTGAAAATTATAACTTTATTTATCTATTGAGCGCTTGTTAGTAGAAATTCGACTCAATGAAAATAAAACACGTAAATTTTACGTATTCTCTAGCTGCTCTTTTTCTTGTTCTTGTTCTTCTTCTTATTATTATTATTATTGGGTTGGTATCAGACGTAATGTCGTTTTCTCACATAGCAACATATGCGAGAAAACGACATTATTTTTGCACTAACCTATTATTATTATTATTGTTGTTGTTATTATTATTATTATTATTATTATTATTATTATTATTATTATTATTATTATTATTATTATTATTATTTCTTTTGAATTTCTTTCCAAGCCCCAACCAGAAACCTAAAGTCAGAAATGTCAACATGGCATTTTCCTCTTGAGCATTTTTTGAGAAAAAAGAAAAAAAAAAGATCACACACATTTTACATAGATAAAGCCCATCGTGACGTGTGGGCTGTACTTGTGAGTACAATTGTTTTTTATTTTTTAAAGGCATGGGCTACCAGAAATCATCTTACTGAGTCTATCGGAATATTTTCCAATCGATCCGAGGGCTTCAGCTACAGCTGCAGTTTTTGATGTCCTCATGTCTGACATTTTAGAGATTTCGATTTCATGGTACTTATATTTTGATAGTTTTTTGAAGATATGCAATGAAACATTAGAGTCTGCAGAAACTACCTTTTTCAATAAATTGGCACGTTTATTCTTTCCGGTGTCTGATCACCTTGTCTGGGCCATTAGCGTAGGGTGCTTTATTTGATTGTATTTTAAAGTTCCATAAAATTGTCCCATCTCTGTAACCAGGTCTGGTTGATGTCCATAGGAATTTCTTTCAGTTTTCTTTCCGCACAAGTTGCAGATTTTCAAATGCAGATTTTGGCGCACTCTGTCATGTCGGTTTTTATATTCATTTGGTGTCCAATAGCGTTCATCCTGATAAAAGATAATCAGATATTTCTGTATCTGGCCGATTACCTTTGCCTTTGCTTTCTTTTTTGTGGTTTTTGTAGATGGATTAGGTGTATTTTGTTTTCCAGACATTTTCCACCCACCTGAAATATTGGCATCCATTATTACTTAACAAAAATTATTATTATTATTATTATTATTATTATTATTATTATTATTATTATTATTATTTTATTTACTTTGATTTCTGATGTGTACTCATTTCTTTTCGGATATCTCCCAGGTACCTAAGGTTAGAATTGTCATCATGACATTTTCCACTGAGAAAAAATAAATTTTACATAGATAAAGTTCTTCGTAAGGTGTGGGCTGTATTCATGAGAACAATTTTTGGTATTTCTTTATGGCATGGACTTCCAGGAATCCCTTCAGTTAGTCTACTGGAATCTTTTCTAATTAATCCGAGGGCTCCAACTACAACGGGGAATGTTGCCATATTTTTGAGATTTCGATTTCAAGGTCCTTGTATATTTTTTAAGATCTTGAATGATACATTGCAGTCTGCAGGTACTGTTGTGTCAATAAAGAGGAACTTATTATTATTATTATTATTATTATTATTATTATTATTATTATTATTATTATTAAATTTCTGCTATGGCCAAATTACATACTAAGTCTGCGGGAAAACCTATGTTATGTAGTGGTGCGTTGTTATTGCGACATTTCATGATTTGTTTTTCTAAATCCCATAACATCACTAGCGTTAGATGGAAAAAATTTTCCTTAGTGTGTGGGCTGTATTTATCATGACAATTTTTTGTATTTCTCTTAAGCTGGGATTCCCAGGGATTTTTTTAATGTGTTGTTGTGTTCCCTTTTTACCATTCAAAGTGCACCTTCTATTACAGTACTATTCTTGTTTACAATTTACACATTTTTTGTCTTTCAATTTCCATGTCTTTGTACATTGTTTTTCATATTTTGGAGTTCTGTGTTACAGACAACACGGCAAGCCATATCAATTAGTAGGCATGTTTTTATCCTTTTCGGTTTTTGAGAATTATGTCCGGACTATTAACTTCAATCTTCCGGTCTGTAAATAGTGTAATCCCGTAGAATTATGATGTCTTCTCTTTCTCTGGCTGGTACTGGGTGATGTTCATATCAGTGTTTATTAATATCTTTTCCAAAGTGTTTGCATATTGTCCAGTTTAAGTATTGCCCGTTTCTATCGTGGCGATTTTTATATTCATTTGGTGGAATTATAGAAGATCCTGAGATTAGATGGTCTATGGTTTCCTGATATTTATTACAGCACCTGCATATTGGGTCTACACTATTATATTTTCCTGAAAGTTTCTTGTGCAAAGATTCTGGCCTCGCGTTGCAAGAATAAAGTCTTCCGTTTCAGACTTTAATCCTGATACTCGTAGCCATTGATGAGTGTGAATTTCATCAACATTTGTTTAATCAGCATGTTCTGGATATTGGCTATGAAGGGATTTGTAAATCCAGCGTTGTTTTATCTGCTCGAATGCTTTATATTTTTATCTTTGTGGTGCTATACATTCTTCACTAAGCATTTTCAGCTATTTTATTTATTTATTTAACATAGGTTGTTAATTTTCATTATATTGTCAATTATGGCCTGTTTCAATGCCTGACTTAACGGGAATTAAATGTACAATAGATTGAAAAATAATGCCGATTTTAAACTTGACATGGATTCTAATGCGCAGTAGATATTCAAAGAAAAAAATTCAAAATCATTGGTCAGCTTGTTATGTAATCCCCTCACAGAGGTGCGCCTTTTCTTTCTGTACTTTAGGTATTTTTGACGGTGAAGAGTCTACTGCAAGCAAGTGTAACCAGATAAAGAAGTACACCCACAGTTTTTGTTCGCTATTTGCTAACAGGGAAGGGGGTCTGAATGTTGGGCATTCAAGAGTCGGGATGGCAAATGCGAAAAATTACTGCGCATCTTGGACGTGACTTGAAAGCGATGGTTCACTGTTTGCAAGAGATATTTATTGTGGATTCCGAGATGAAATTCGGTCTCCAATGAATGACAAACGCAAGAATTAAATATAAGAAATTAAATGTATTTACACAACAATAATACAATGTGTAATACTTTTAGTAAATCCAGGAACGCGGTTAGTATTAGGTTGGTGCAAAAATAATGACGTAATAATGTCATTTTTTGACGTATTTTTTAACGTCAAAAAACGACATTATTACGTCATTATTTTTGCACCAACCTAATATATATATATATATATATATATATAAATATATATATATATATATATATATATATATATATATATATATATATATATATATATATATATATATATATATATATATATATACACAGTCTCGAAGTAGGACTTCCTTAGAGTCTACGTGCTTGTAACTGTGACTTCTACAAGCGGTTCCCTCACACTATTACTCTACCTCCAACTCAATCACAATCTCTTCTTACTCTCTCTATATTCTGACTGAATCTGGGTATTTAACGGCAGCATTCCAAGTAACACTCTGGTCGAGTCCATTCGTATAAAAAAGGGGTGGACCCCATAACAATATCGATACACAATTGAGGAGTATATAGACAGCTGAATCTTACAAACGCTTATCATGGTCGCCGAATTTTATGGATTTCTGTGGGAGAACGCACAACCTCCATAGTACACATCAGATCAAATATAACTGCAGAGGAATTTAGACATTTTCTTGTAACAGAACTATGACCAAGTGTGCGTCTGGTCTAAATTCAGCTGATATATACGATACCAAAGGTATCACAAGAACGGTAACATCGATAATCAATCAGTGTTTATTTTAGTGAGAACCAATCGTTCTGATTTGATACAAGTGATGTTACAATTAGTTAGAATTCATGCTTGTCAGCAAAAGGAACATTCTAGCCTGCAAATTATAAATTGGTGATGTCAAAATCAAACAGCTACAACAATTTAAATATCTGAGAAGTGTTTAAACAGAGGGCACAAAGTACAACACTGGAATTCGAAGGTGCACTGGTATAGCCAAAGATGCCTTTCAGAAGCTAAGTAGAGTATTAAGAAACAGAAAAAAGGTTATTAACAAAGAAAAGAACACTGCAGTCTTACTTAATATCAGTCCTTCTATATGGCAGTGAATACTGGGTAATTTTGTTACAGCTAAAAAAGTGACTTGAAGCAACATATATATGGTTCTACTGAAGGATGCTGAGAATACCATAGACCCAAAATGTGTAAAAAGACGAAATCTGAGAGAAAATTAAAACAAAAAGGAAACTAATACTTAACCTCAGGAAGCGCCAGTTGAAATTTCTAGGGCACATTATGAAGAAAGAGTACTGGGATAATTTAATACACTCAGGATAGATTGACGGCAAGAAGGACAGAGGAAATCAGCGCATAGGATACATAGTGAGCTTGAGTAAGTGGATAGCGAAATACAATTTAGGAGAGCTAACAAAAGGACAAAATAAATTAAGAGCTACAAAGAACAGGAAATTATGGAGAGCCATGAACAGCTACACCCTGAATGATCACGTCACATAGATGACGATGATGTGGGAGACTATAAGAGATAAATCTTGCTCTCAGTTGTGTTTCGAAGAAATGATATACCACACCATATATGATAAGGAAATTGAACATAGAATAGGCTGCGCTAGAGAGAGTTTCATCCAATACGCCAAGTAGCTACAAAACCAAAATATTAAGAATACGAGCCATGTTCTTCAATAGACTCGGCAGGTCAAGATTTTCATATGGATGTGATGCATAGCACGAATGTCGTTCATAAATATCTGGGCATTCAGCTGTATACAACCACATTCTAAGAGCAGTTGCGAAAAATCCATTGAATATTAGGACTTGGCGAAGAATATCTTTCTTCCAAATTGCTGGACTGGAGCTACAAAATCAAAAAGATACAAAGACCTTTACTAAATAACATCACCTTCATTACTTGAAGAGTTTCATCATCTAAAACGAAAACATGCTATTCGAAGAGAAAATAATAAACCTAATCAAGATGTTCCCGTTCCACACTAACTCAGATAAAATGTTAGGAAGGAAAGCCCCAACAATACTGAAAAACTGGAAAGAGTGTTAACTGCTAGTGGACTTAAGAAACCCTATTTCATGAATACAGTTTTAAGCGGAAGATTTAATAAATTTCCACCGGCTGCAGTACTGTCTGCTTGGTCAATGAATGTCAAATGTTTCCTTATAAGGAAAATATTACAATTAGCATGTTTAGAAGATTTGTCAAACTATTATAATTATAATTCCGCAACTATTTGTAGTTGTGTCAATCCAGAGTTATAAAGAGTTCATATAATGGCTGCGCTACGAAGTATAATCTGCAAGAGATTCGAAAACTGTCAGCATAACAGGATCCCCTGTCTACTTCCATTTTCAAAATGAATGGGAAGTGACCGGACGACAGAGGAGTCGTTTATTTCGCTTACAAAAAACACTTGTATTGTGCCCACAGATAAAAACACAGCGGATAATACATTCCAAGAAATTATTCACTCCACTCATAGACATTACAAAGTAGAGATTTGTATTAATGAACAAGGGAGTATATATTTGAATGCCTGTCCGTATTGATCTATATTGTTTGTTTAGAGTAGTGGTTCACAAACGGCAAGTCGTACTTCATACTTGCGACGGAAGAAGATAGCAAGTGAGGCGGAACAGTTTTAAAAAACTTTAGTTAAAAATTAAAAATATTATGATGGCTTAGTTGCATGCATAATTCGCAATATAAATATTTATAAAAAATATTGAACGCTTTTATCATGGTGATATTTTTGAACTATAGAATATAATAACTAGGGTTCGCAAATTGGTGGAGAGAGTTATCAATTATAATATTCTGAATTTAAATCCACGGTTAACGGTTAACTTCCTCTCTTTTTTAATTTTCAAATCTATTTTTTTACATAAAATATGGTAAACGCGAGAAAATTTTCATTTCGAAAATACTGTCCAGGTAAAAAAAAAGTTAGGAAAACACTGGTTTAGAATAATACAGACGTAAATATGTAAATTTGATTTCAAAAATTCAAATATCTTCATGTTATTAAAATTTCATATTCTGCCTTTGTATTTTCAATTTGGTTACTCGTAGACAATCATATGTCAAAAGGATTAATTAAATTTATAGATGAATCGGAATATAAATTGTGGAACATATACATCCATCAAATGACATTTCGAAAATCTTAAATCATGAATGCCAATTTACAAACTGCGTATATTTCAAAAGCGAAATAAACTTGCCTATACATGTAATGTTCCAAAATGGATTATTCTGATTTTACATTTATTTTATTTTACTTGATTTTATTACGGCCTAAATAAGCGATGTATTAAATTGTACCACGGTATACATCCATTTTAATTAAAATATTTCTCTAATAGCAAGACATTTTATCATTTTATTGTCTGCGACACACTTGACATATCATAAATATTTTCAAGAAGATAATAATTTTAATGGTTTCAGACTAGGATATATCTGATGCAAGCTCGCCACTCAAACCGCCTATGTTTATATCAATATCATTTGTCAATAAGGTGTAGGGCGTTGGTGCCTAAATTCTCACATAGAATAAACAGATTTTAACAGATGCAAACATATTTATTTCCTGTACACCTAGAACCATCAATAAGTATGTTTATTTATGACAATATATATATATATATATATATATATATATATATATATATATATATATATATATATATATATAAGTGTATATCGATGTTGCCAAGATCCAGTCGAGAGTTTCATCCTTAGACTCAATCAGCAGGTCATATGTGTGCATATATATATATATATATATATATATATATATATATATATATATATATATATATATATATATGTTTATATATTAAGTTTAAACATGAGAAATATATAAACAATTATATAAACATAAGAATGTCTTCAAATAATTGTCGGACTTTGTCCATTTCATAATGTCTGATGTCATTTGTTGACATATGGATAAACATCGAGCAGATATAAATGTACCTGAGAAAAGCATGGAAAATAGTAGATTAAAAACAGTAAAATCGACCTTGCGAAGCGTAAGGCTCCTCTATGGCGAAATCTGTAAAAGCACGTCAGGCTATATGACGGTTCCGATTAGGATACAGGTTCGATTCCAGTCGGAGGACTCATATTTTCTATGAAAATTTCATGCCGGTAAATGTTAATACTGTTTACTATAAACAGAGCATTTACTTAAATATTTATATCTATAAAAATGTTTTAAAATAATTGTCGGACGTTGTCCATTTTATATTTTTATATTTATTTATATATATATATATATATATATATATATATATATATATATATATATATATATATATATATATATATATATATATATATATTATTTATTTAAAAAAAAAAAATTATAACATAAATATGTTATAAAATCACTACAAAAATAGCCATTTTGTTTCAACACCTTCGGTGTCTTATCAAGTGATGACGTTGAATGTAAAATAAATGGTTTCAAAAGTTTCAAATTAATTAATATTCTACGCAAGGGGAAAACGTTGTTACAAAGGCTAGATGGACCAATCAGAACACAAGTACAGGAAAATTCAAAAAGCTCGATAACGAAGTCATGTTATAATATCTATTCAGATGTTTAGTATTAAAAAATAATTTATTCCAACGAATAATTACTAAATTATATGATAAAATTTAATATTAAAATTTAAAACTGCTAATTACAAAATCAAAATTGTTGGTTATTGGAATTTATTCCATATACACCAATCATATACTTGGATATATATATATATATATATATATATATATATATATATATATATATATATATATATATATATAAATAAAAGTTTATTAATTATACGACCAAATTACTAATGTATTAACAAATGAGCTAGTCTGGGATCTATAAGGATGTTTCCTTCGTTTGAAAAGTAGTGTTTACTATTCTAGTGCACCTTCAGATGTCATTAGGAGCGTCATCTTTGAAAACTTTTCTGCCATTAACATCTCTATTGTTTTGTCATCCACATTTCATAGTACATACTCAGCTTCTTCATGCTGGCAAAAGAATGATTCTTACTTCCTAGAGTTTATAAGTTGTCTTTTCTCCCATCTTTCTTTATATCTTTTCAAGAAGTTCCTTCTTTTTTCTTTCTGTCTGACATCAACACAGTGTCATCTGCGTACCCTGTTAATCTTTTTGCCTACCGATAATAAATTCTAGTATATTTTATAGAACTTTATATATTATTTTATTTTTTTAATATATATTAATCTGTTTTTACATTATTAAATATCCTACAAGAATACATCATATCATGAGGCAATTTGATGTGTGCAAGCTTATACGAACTTTTCTTTTTGACGGTATATCTACCTTTCTGGGTTACTTAAACCCGAAATGTAAATATTTTGTGCGCAATTTTTTTCTTTAAAATAATAATAGTTTTAATGATACAAGTCACTTACAGTTCTTGGTTTTCACCCATCTAGATACAGACCAGGCTCGGCGTTGCCTAACTTCGGTAATATTACAGGAACCTTCGTTTTCAATATGATGCGGCCTTAAACAACGGTAAGAGTATAAAAATGCAACCAAAATGTTTGGCATAAAATTGTCTTAAAATTGAACATTGGAATATTATAAACAAAGAAAAATTTAATCCAAGTTTATATAATGATATTTGAAACATACAAGCATTGCAGGCTTTACAAATAATTGTTCAGTAAATACTAACAGTTGTCCTGAACTGAAATATCACTCAACATGCTCTTTCCTTGATAAAAGCGCAGGCTGGGCTTGATTCGTTTTTTTCAGTCAAATGTCCCATTTAGCTATCAATGTTTCACCTACAAAGTAAAGGGTGTTTCATTAAGACAGATTATATATAAAGGGTGTTTCATTAAGACGGATCGAATTCAGCAGTAAATAAATCAGTGTTATTCATGAAAATGTAATTATTTGTCTATTGGATTATGTTATTTAAATCATGTCAAGTATGTGTCAAAAATAATATCGCCCAAATATCTGCCAAATCTGAAAGAAAAAGAAAAATTAGACGCTTGGACTTAATTCACATTTAAAATCGGTCCAAGTTATTCGAACACCCTTTACTAGTATAATGATAGAAAGAGTCTAAACACATTATTTCGTGGTAAATTTTGGACTGTATCGTGACTATATATTCTTTCTTTAAACCAAAGAATTGCTGGCTTTTAAGACGTCAGTTCTGATCAGTATTTGGGAAAATATATTAAGTAATATCTTATTTCATTTTCTTACTAGAAATATTTCTATGAAAATATCCTTATAAAAATCGCAACAAATAATAAAAACATTTCGATTTTTAAGTAGCCTTTATATCCTCATTTTCGAAGGAAAAACTTACCTTTATTATTAAATCATGGGAATCAACTTACACTGTGTCCAATAAAAGGAAATTTTGCTTTACATTAATATTCATCAGGCACAAAGTCCGAGAGCCACTGTAGATAGAGCAGAGTCCGAGAGCCACTGTAGATAGTACAAAGTAGAGCAATATTCTTTATTTTAAGTTATTACATCGAAAACATGTCCAAATCCCTACACAATCACTGTCGTGTCTCTATACGTATCAAGGCATCTCATCAGACGATTGTAAATGTATTTATACGCATCGAAACACAACTGCCATTGTGTAGCGATTTTGACATATTTTTCGTGTAATATCGTAAAACTAAGTGCATTATATATATATATATATATATATATATATATATATATATATATATATATATATATATTATTGTCTATTTGATCCCATTCAAATAGTGGAAGTAGTCCTTTCCCTAATATTTGAGAGTATCTTGGACCATTCAACCGCTCGTCAACAAAAATCAGGTTTCCCTCTAAAGTAGACAGCGCTTCACGCCATAACTACAATCCCTCCAGACATTCAATGTTCCAAGTCTCGTTCATAAACTTGTATTGAATTCAAACATTGACAGAATTTACTTTCATCTGACCAAATTACAGACTGCCAAAATTCATAAAATTTGCTCTAGAATTCTCTCGCACAATCCATTCACCTGTTCCTGTTAACCTCTGAAATCAACGGCTTTTTCTTGCAATACTTCTTTGGTAGGTTAGCATTTTTTCTTTCCCACTGTATATGGCGACATTTCTATGCTGTTGGCGATATCTTTGACACTCTGATGACATTTTCTGATGACTTCCATCTAAAGCATTCTTTTCCTTGACTTAAACACGATGATTGGTCTTCGTGAACGCTATTCCACACGACGATAGCCTTCCTCATTACATTTCTTGGCAATACTATTAACCGTTTGATGATTAACCTAGAAAAACCTAGCAATTTCTCTATTAGACACGCCACACTGCTGCCATCATACTTTTTGCCTTCGTTGAAATTCAGCAATTTCTTTACGTTCTCGAACTTTCATTTCAAAATGTAAGTCGACTATCGTTCATAGATGAGAGCAGCTTGATACTAACATGGTAAAAAAAGAGGTTTTTACACAGGCCAAAATTGCTGTAATTAAAGGTCTCTATACACACACACGCAAACATACATACATATACACACAAACACATACACACACATACACACACACACACACACACATATATATATATATATATATGCACAAGTATAGGATTGGTGTAGATTGTATAAAATTCCAATAACGAAAAATTCCTATTCTTAAAAAAGTGATCAATAAAGAGTAGAGGAAATATAATTTATTGAAAAATTATAACATAAACATGTTCTAAAATCACTGCAAAAACAGCCATTTTGTTTCAAAACTTCTGGTGTCCTCTGAAGTGATGGTGTTGAATGAACAACAAGATTTGAGAAGACACCAGAAATGTTGAAACAAAATGGCAATATATATAGTATTTATATATATATATATATATATATATATATATATATATATATATATATATATATATATATATATTGATGCATGTTCCATAAATAATATAGACAAGTGTTGTCTATTCATTTTATGTAAATTCTTTTCATATCGTCTGATAAGCTTAATAACATTATCATAAAACGAAGAAAGAAAATCACAATACTGATACATATTTTTTATTCTTTTTAATTTTACTCGTGCATATAAGACGCTGGAAGCGAAAATTGCACCGCAGCTCATGACGTCACACATGACCATGCGAGAGTGAAAACAAGAATTATTAAGTATGGGAAGCCGATGGTATATACCAATGGCTTTTTTTTTACCAATTATAAGCATTTAAGAATGTTTGTAGAGATTTCATAATTTATTTTGTTCAACTTATGTTTCGACTGTTTTTGTGTATATAGCTTCAAGAGTTTTTAATTTTTGTTCATTGTCTCATGTTTAAGTATTGTTGTTTTTTTCAAAAGGGATTTTCTGGAATTGTGTATGTGGCCCGACATGTTGTTTTAAAAGCACGAGTTTGTCGTTGCTTGGAAATCTTCAGTGTAAACAGAAACAGACTATCATCACTGTTTTTGTCCGTGTATTACTTAATATATTGTAATGCACTTGTCATCTTTGATAATGGCTTATGTAAGCCGAAAGCTTAGAGAGGATTAAAAATATATATATCAATATTGGCATTTTCTTTCTTCGTTTAATGATAATGTTATCAAGGTTATCAGACAATATGAAAAGAATTTACATAAAATAAATAGACGACACTTGTCTATATTATTTAATGAAACATGCATCAATGAAAAATGCTGCCTAAATACACACACACATAATATATATATATATATATTGGAATATGCATACAACTGTGTTCCTCCTCACTGGAATATGATTGGCTGGTGTCCGTCATAAATACCGACGGACGTGTAAGTACGAGAATTAGAAGAGCCTTAGTCTGAGAGCTAAGTCTATAACGACGCCCATTGGACTACGCCATTGATCTACACTTCTTACCTGCGACTACGACGCATACCAGTCGATTATTTTTATTAGGTTGGCGCAAAAATAATGACGTAATATTTTCGTTTTTTTGACGTATATTTAACGTCAAAAAACGACATTATTACGTCATTATTTTTGCACCAACCTAATATCATATTTCACTTGGTGATAGTAGACAAATCAACTTAGCTATTTCGTTCAAATATATCCCTTTCCGGGACATATCAATATGATATTATCATATAAGCTGAGGGACTAAGAAATGTTTGCAACATGTCTTTTTCTGTACTAGTGAATTGAATAATTTGCTCTGTTCATAATCCGAACAAATTTACCGCCTTTCGCTATCGGCCGGCAAGAGATCGTCCTTATCTTTTTTTTCAAATCTGATAAAACCTTACAAATAGATTGAGACAGCTGTGTGTGTATAAAGCAAATAAAATAGTTTTAATTTGAAATTTATATTATTACCATAAGAATTATATATAGAGGACACACGATATTCAGTAGACAGTCCTTTTCAGTTGTTCAATAGCAAAATTGATATCTATCGACCTGAAAATGGTCAGTGTTATAAAGTAAGATATGCATTTCGTCAGGAATCGAACCTGTATTTCCTTTGACCTGGGAAAACTATTAAACATGGAGCTTAATTCAGGTTTATTATGTTCCAGTTAATTATCACCTTCAACAAAAGAAAACGCAACGTCAGTTTTCATCTTCCGTTTTCTTAAAACCAACTCTTTTTTGTTATGTCTCTCCTTAAATTTTCTCTGTTAGTTAGTTTCGCTCTTAGTAACCACCTTGGATGGTAGTAGCTTTCTCACTATGCTGGATTTTCTTAACAAATTGTTGGTAACTGAGTTTTGCTTTTGCTATAATTACTTCTTGTATTAGAGTTATAAGAATTATATGAAGAGCTGATGATTATGAGTTTGTCAATGAAAATATTTCATTTATTAAGCACTATTCAGTTTTTTCTTAAACAATCTTTTATTTTAAAAAAGTAATGGATAATTTAAAAGAAATAAAATAAGTTATTTGATACAAAACCGAGATCAGAGCTGCAGCGGACCTACATTGAGAGAGCACTTTAAGCAGAAGGGAAATTCTCGCACAAGTGCAACAAATGGAAATCTGTATTGTGTCCGTGTAATTGAAGATCGATATGTATTATTGGATTTTAAAGTAATGTTCAGTCACACCCACGTCTATCAGCGCCACTATATTGGCGCATAATTCATATATTCTCGAATATATCCACTTGAGAATAAGTAGGGTCGATTTATAGATCATCAATAACACATAAATCATTCAGTCACATATACATATAGACCAACATATATAACGATGTAATAATATACATACCCACGTCACCACACCGCAAATATATATATACACATACATGTATTTACACACATACACACACACATATATATATATATATATATATATATATATATATATATATATATATATATGAACACATACACATACACACACAAACACACACACATATGTATATATATATGACTATGTTAAAGCAAATAAACGTATACTTAAACAATTCCTGAAATATATATGTATTTCTATGTATATTACACGTTATAAATGTGTATACACACACACACACACACACACACATATATATATATATATATATATATATATATATATATATATATATATATATACGCGTATACACATTTATAACGTGTAATATGCGTATAAGTACATATATATTTCAGGAATTATTAAGCATACGTATATTTACTTTTACACAGTCATATATATATATATATATATATATATATATATATATATATATATATATATGTATATGGCTGTGTTAAAGTAAATATACTTATATATATATATATATATATATATATATATATATATATATGTATATATATAAATATACACATACACATGGATATATGTGTATACCTTTACATATATACATATATATATATATATATATATATATATATATATATATATATATATATATATTTATATATTTATATATATATATATATATATTTATTTATTTGTATGTATGTATGTAAACGTATAAACATTTATAACGTGTAATAAACGTATAAAAACATATATATTTTAGGAATTATTAAGAATTAATATACATATATTTTAAGGAATTATTTATAAATGTGTGTGTGTGAATGTTTGTGCATATATTACTGCGTATAATCTTTTACAAAAATATGTGATTACACATGCGGTACGCTTCAGATAATGTCACTTTTAATATTTTTTTCTAATTTTTTTCGAAAAATAATCAATTGTTGGAAATATTTACCGACATAATGTGCAAGAAAGATCACATATTTCTATATAATATAAGAGTTCGTCTCAGAAGACGTGACAATAGTTTTATCAATATTACTGGAACTTCAATATTTCATATTGAGAAAAATGTCATTAAACGGGAAGCAATGTTATGTTGTAATTAAAAATTATAATTACAGAAGGTGTGACACGTTTATTAAACAAAATATTGGACAGAAAATTGAAACTATCTAATTGTAAAGACATGTAATTACAAATATAGCATTAATGTAAAACGCATACTCCGTTTTATGAAAGTTGTTTTCGAAATTGCTCATCGATTGTTTTTGTGGAATGACCTATTTTTTCACATGAAATAGACTGCATATCATCGCTTATAACTTTCTAAATATCTCTGATAGAAGACCTCTATCCGAAAATATTAATCTTCCTGTCCAGAATATTCGGTCTTGTGGGCAAAACCTCCCCTTTATCAAATTGGTTTGGAAATAAATTTTATTTAAGTAACTCTTCTTATTCTTCGCCGAAATATTACGATGCCTTTGGGTGCATCAAATAAAATCATTATGAAATGATGTGTCGATTTCTTCTTTTATGTGTCCTGAACATTTAGGACGTAAGTGATCATAGCTATCCACATCTTCCTTTCCCCTCCGTAGTAGATCTTAGTTTTGTCTTTTAGCTCTCTCAGCCAAACCTTACTCTACCATCCATTTACGCAAGCCCATCAAACATGTTTCGCGTTGCTTTCCTCTGTCCCCCTCTTTCCATTCGTCTGAGGTGGTCGTTACAGGTTTTCCAACGCCTCCTTCCTCATTACGTGTCACATAAAATCCAACTGCCTCTTCCTGATTTCTATTTTCTCCGAAATATTTTCGTTGATCACATGTGTGACACTATTTAGGTCGCTAGAAGGAAAGAAGAAAAAAAAAGGCGAGAATTAAATTTAGGTGATAAGAAGCCACCACGAAAAAAAAAACACTAAGCGATGTTATTCTTTTTTAACAAAGAAAAATGCTAAAGGATTTATTCTCATTAGTGAGGAAGGTAAGGTCGCGGATGTGTCGGATTTGATTTGATTCATGACGGCGCACCGAATTGTGAAAATTTCAGGTCGTTCAGGTGACCTACAGGGCAGAATTCTAAATAGATAAAAATTAATTGGGTCGCAGAAAAATGTCCGATTGGATCAACCGCAGAATTACAAAAACAAAAGACTGAGCCATTGGCTATCTACGCATATCTTTGAAAAAGGCATCTGTTTTGTGCCAGGAGCTGGCTATGATAAGAAAATTATTTTATCAGGAATAATTAACGCCAGAATGCGATCTCATCAGATGACCACCCACTTGATGCTGGCGAAAAGTCTCGATTGATAAAGTCCAGGTGATTCGGTTAAGATAAGAGTCTAATGTTTGTTGTCGGGCAGAAGAAAGGGAAGAAAGGGGGGAAAAAAAGGAAGATATTTTTTTTTCTTTGAGCAACATTTTTTAAACCGAGGCTAGTCTGGCCACACCCACGCGGCTGGGAGCCCATTGGCTGGATGGTGGCATAAGCGTTAGGCGGAGGTAATCATGTGAAGAAGGTGGGGAGGCCTGTTGCGACCCCTGAAGGGATAGGTGTGCGATGCCACTGTGAGAGAGATGGGAAACCCATTGGCACCCTCTGAGTGCATGGTGAGATACCAATATGAGAACAGAAGAAGGTGTGAAGACGAAATACTTCCAAAATTGGAAAATAAAAAAATTTTCCTGGCCAAAAACAAAGAAGTGGATTGTGGGTTTAGAATTATCAAGGTACCTCAAACCCCAACAAGTTCACCCCGGTTTTGGTCGGCGTCCATATAAGCAGAGTCGCAACGAGTGAAAACCAGTTCAGTTCGAGTTCAAGTTCGCAGCTGGGGTTGGAGACAGACAGGCAAGCAGTTGCAGTGAGCTGAGAGCTCTGAAGACCCGCCTCGCAGAAGCTGACTAAGATTCGTGCATTATCGACCTCAACTTCTAATCAAGAACAATTTATTTTTGAAGAATGACTTAGACTCACACCACCGAAACAAGTTTTACGAATATCGCCTGAAGATACACCAAGAACCAGTTTCTTAAAGAACAAACAACTTAGGATGTTAAGACTCGCCTAACGAACGCAAAGTGTCACGACTCCATATAGCGGGTTGGGAAGAAGACGCAGTCCTGTATTCAGCAACCATATATAAAATAGTGTTATCCTTTTTTTAGCACATTTGAACTTTTCGAGTTATTATTTTCTTTTCTTTTACATATACTTGTGCGATATCACCCTTGTTCGAACTCGACTTGCATTACGGGCGGAGACTGATTGATTTCCTTTGCCTAAAATCAAATCACAACGTGGGTAGGTTAGACTGGAAATCAAAACAGTTACTTCGGTAACCAGACGTTGGAGGCGAGCTGGGAAGGTCAAGGCTGATACCGAATCAAACCAGATTCCCATCCGAATCACTAAAAGGTTAGAACGTCACATTTGGTGCCGCGACCAATACCAAGCCAGTTGGTCGTCACAGGACAGGATAGCACGACGGACGCAGCCAGGCAGACGTCACATTTGGCGCAGCGACACCAGGGGGACGTCACACATGTTCTGTCAATGGTATTTTTACTATCTTTCTCTAGAACCACATTTCTGTTTCTTCGCGTCTCTTCTTCATCTTTCTGGATATTATCCAGCATTTGCTGTCATACATCGCATCACAGTTCAGTACTCTTTTCTTTCCTCCTATCGATTTTTTCCGTCTCTTAATATTCACTATAACTTTTGGATGACAACTTTAGACATAATTCGACATCTGCTGACCTGTTTTGCATCTGTAACACGTCAATCCCAAACATGGCACCAGTTCCCCGCTGTTTACGTCTCAAATTTTTAAAGGAAATTTTACAAGTAGCCTCCCTGTTTTTGTTCGGCTCTTATGCCTCAGGGTACCATTTCAAGGAATTATCGCTGTTAGACCACTTGAAATAATGTTCTTTATATATTCAGCCAACCATTTCATTTGATTTTCATAATATATTAATTGTAAATGATTTGTAATGACCCGTCGAATGTATTCTGCTGTTAAATTTAGCATCCGTCATTCTCTACTGTTTCACAGTTCATCCCGTGTTACAATTAAATATATGATAGTTTTAATTTTTTTCAAAGTTCACACTGTACAAGACTTGGGTGTCACTCGATGTAGAGATTTATTTTAAGGAGTAGTTTATATCGATAGTGGGGAGAAGATAACGGTTAACACTAGACATGAACAGTTTAAAATTGTAGTGATCGGGGAAACACCCTCTTGGGAGTCTGTTCCACAGGGTTGTCGTTCGTGGGAAGAATTGTTTGATTGGAATTGTTAACTCTGGACTTGAACAGGTTAAGATTGTTGTCAAGCTCTTTCGAGTCTGAACACATGGCGGTGGTTCGGCGAAAGAAGCTGTTGAGTAGAATTTACTTCTAGTCGATGGAACACAGAGAGAATGTGGGTGGTTTGCTAAAATGTAAGTGGTTTCGCGGGTGAAGGTGAGACCTAGCCGAACCACTGATGTAGTCTGATCGGTGATTCTGGAATGTAACTAGTTTGGTTTTAGAGACACTGAATGTAACTAATCTATTTTCCAACACATGAATGTTTGTACTAGATCGGAAGAGAGGTCAACTGCCAATCTCTGATCGTCAAACTTATCTTTTAACATGTATCACAGTTGCCTGAAATGAAATATTCCCCTAACAGTTTGCAACGAATCAAGAGTTTTAAAGTTTTTCAGCAACGTTCGATGGTGTATGAAAATATGTTTGTAATTTCCGAAGTTGTATTAAATTTTTGGGAGGTACTTCGAAACTGTGGGATTTTCATTCAGATTATTTTCCTGTGTTTACATCTACGCAGAAGGAAATTCGTTTCATATATTTGGCTGAGTTAGATGTTAATATAAAAAAAGCCATTATATTCTGATACATATTTCTTCTATAAATCAAAGAAATCATTTGAGATATTATTAATACTATTGTTATTTTGCTGTTTCTAAATTGATTATTACTATTATTTAAAACTTGTAATATTGAAAGACGTTTCTAAAATGATCTTTAAAAACATCAAAAATGTTTTAAAAACAGGGTTTTACAAACGCCTGCTAGCTCTTTGTTATCATACCACTCTGTCTCTGTCAAGCTCACTCTTGCTCCATCACACATGCACACAAACACACACACACCACATGCGCACCAGCACGCCGGTGCCCGCACACGCGCAAGTATATATATATATATATATATATATATATATATATATATATATATATATATATATATATAAATACATATATTTAAAGAAATATAGTTGTGCTATGTTTAAGGGATAAAGTGCTCTATATCAGAGATAAGTGTATGTAAATATAAAAGTAAACATTGAAGTCAACACTTAGTGGCGACAGGATGTCTCATGACAGACGCAATCGTCAGGCCTGACGATTGCATCTAGCATGAAACATCTTGTCGCCTCTAAGTGCTGACTTCAATGTTCACTTTTATATATATATATATATATATATAAATATATATATATATATATATATATATATATATATATATATAAGGAAATGGATAAAGTTCGCCATTTATTTATCATATTTTCTGTTTATACGTTATTTTTATTGATACAATCTGATCTCTGTATTTTTATTGATACAATATTGATCTCTGTATTTTTTTTTAATTTAACTGTATTAATTCGTAATTGCATTTACCGAACTGCAAAAGTCTGTTTCAATCTTAAAACAATATTAAAGCAAAAGAGTAAGCTCAATGAACACTATTATATTTACATACATTCAATCCTTGATATTGTGCATTTTAACGCATAATTATAGCATCCCATAAAGCTATATCTGTATCATATATATATATATATATATATATATATATATATATATATATATATATATATGTGTGTGTGTGTGTGTGTGTGTGTGTGTGTGTGTGTGGCTGTGTACTATCTCTGAAGATTTCTACACCCTACTTAAAAATATTGATTTTTATCAAATTCTGGGAATTGAATTCATTCGAACAAAAATCAATTAAATATACAATCTAATTAAAACTGAACAGAAAGATTAATAGAATACTAACCAATCGATACATATCTATTAATATAAGTATTATCCAAATATCTATATCTATATCTTGCCGTCCCGAGACCCAGCATTCTATTGCGTCTTTTTATCTCTCGTATAGAAGCACTCCTGACCAATTAACAAAATCTCACGCCTAAATTTTAAATAATTTAGTAACAAGCATCTCATCAGCAAATTCACTCACTTATGCGTCATGTATAATATACGCTTAGGCGATCATGTATCTTTTGATACATGACTGACGAGGCAGTTTTTTCCCCGCAGTATGTACAAGGCTATAGAACCCGGTCTGCCCTGCTATTTATCCATAGCATCGGAGATAAGAAGAGGATTAATACCTTTCCCAAGGGTATTAGCACGTAAGTGAATGTAATGGATTCAACTAGAATTCGAACGCTGCAAATTACCAAATATTTATATGAAACGTAGGTTCTTGGTTATCTTAAATATACATTAAATCATATCTATGAACATAACTGTTGATAAATGATTAAACTTTCAAAGCCTCAGCTTCTCTTAGGGTGTTGTTTATTTCAATACTAT
>OZ010583.1:105645174-105695174 GCA_963932145.1 Acanthosepion lycidas | reverse complement strand
TTTTAAATTTTTGCGTAATTTAGACAACAATTTAACGATCGGAGCGAATATAGAGTCAATTTTAAACGAAGATTACGGTAGATAGCGCTGTGTTGCCATAAAGACTACGTTACATTTGTCATTCGTGTAAATTTGTGGCTAATCTGTCTTTAACGCTTAGCGTATGTAATAGTAAAGTAATTGAGTACTGTTCTATTTACCAATAGCAGGATGTTCATATCGTGAGCAGGTAGAGTGGAATTTTACACACGGCCGCGCGAATGGTAATGCACACGAAGCTGCACGCCTGTATCAGATTGCGTTTACAGAATGAATGCAGATTAGTCATTCAATATTTGGTGCTGTTTATCACCGCATTGCTGGGGAAAATTTCGTGGCATCACAAACTAAGGCTTGGAGAAGACCTAGATCCGCTTGTACGCCAGACCTCGAAGAATACATTTTCCCAGCTGTCGGAGACGATCCAGGTATAAGCATACTTCATTTGTCCCTAGCATGTCATACACCTTATGGAGTTTACTTCATCTGCAGCTTCTTCATCCGTATCGTTCGCAACGTTTGCAAGGTCTTTCTTCATTTGATCACTCATCACGATAGAACTTTTGCCGATGGTTTACCTCCGATCTGTTTTGTTTATATTTTCAAGAGATGGAATAACAAATTTAAACAAACATCTTTGGGCTATTCGGAATCCCCTTGGTACAATATAGGCTTGACTAGCATCAGTTTACGATTAATCTGCGTGCTGGAATTGAATGTGGCTCTATGGTAAGTACATATGGTATCGCAGCATGTCTTATATGGATTTTATTTCGAACGCACTTCCAAACCTGCTAAAGGATGTACCCCTGCTAATACGAAAACACGTGTGATTCCTGTATGATGGAGTTCCAGCAGATTTTAGTCACATTGTTCACTCTAACTGACTGACATCTACCATGAAAGATGGTTAGTTGGTATTTATTAATCCACCCACGAGGATTAAATGTGGCACAAGGCCAGTTTAATGTGGGTAGCCCGCGAGCCCGTAGGCTCGGCCAAAAATATGACCTTTGAACCCGCCTAGACGGGTTCAGGTCCTGTCTACCTCCCCGAAGGAAACCTTGCCCTTCGGCAAAGCTTCCTCCGAGTTCCTCTCTGCATTAGCAGAGAGTTCGACAGAAACCCGACTCGGAAGCTCACAAAGCGCAGATACTACACTTTGATCCTAGCAACCGGGGCGAGTTTTTATGTTCATAGGGGAGGACTGGTTCCATGGCCTACACGTTACTCCGACCTTGATCCATTTTATTTTTATCTGTGCAACCACATGAAATTATTGTTTATACAGCAGACATTAATATTGAAGAGACGCGTTATCATCTTCTCATGAGGACATGCGAAAAGATTCGACACCGTGTGGGAGTATATGAAAATGCCCGCCAGTCAATGATCCGACGGGTGCATGTGTTTGTAGAAGCAAGCGGGGGACATTTTGATAATTCCTTATGTATTTCTGTGTTGAGGTACCACAATGGCCTTTTGACCATAGACATTTTACGTTCTTTTGGTGTAAGGAACCCTCCCCCAAAGTTTGCAACGTCTACCGTAAAATTTCTTAAAATTAATCACTCAACCACGAAGTATGTGCAGACGTATTCTTATATCAACAATTGATCTTGTTTTGGTGTGAGGAACCTGCTCAAAAACCTTGTAAAATTATCTTTGATACACCCTGTATATACGGATAGTCGCTGTTTTCAAGGATATAAGTACATACAAATTATAAATTCTTACATAATCTCTAAAAGAGAGAAAAATAAATAAATATTGATTTAAATGTTTCCCATCATGCATTTGAAGGGCATACGTTGAAAACTAAACAAACATCTCACATATTAAATGCAAATATACACATAAATTTATAATCTCATGAGTTGAAATGAATCATGAAATGATGTCAACACTTAAACAGTTTAATTCACCCTAGCCACCTCTCCCATTTCATCTATCTATCTATCTATCTATCTATCTATCTATCTATCTATCTATCTATCTATCTATCTATCTATCTATCTATCTATCTATGTGTCTGTATGTGTGTGTAGTTGTGTGTAAGTGTGTATCAAAATATGTATATCGCTTAAATATTGAAAAAACAATTACCGTATATAACCGTATACAAGTCGACTTTTAACTTTAAAATTCCCTGAAAATTCAGGGCACTGTCTTATACTCCGTGTACAAAATAAGAACAATAAATCCTGTGGTTTATGGTAAATTGTTGACATTGGAGATTTTTAAAGGTAGGTTAACGGCTGCCTTGGTAACTATTGACACAGTAAGACGATCCCCGAATTTCAAGTTAAAATATAAGTTTGAGGCTATATTCTTTGTACAATATGAATATAGCCCTGAATCGTATTTTAAAACGCATTGCATTAAATTATTTAATAAATTTACTAAACATATACTTTCTTTTTACTCAGATTCTAATGAAAAAAAACAGTGGGGCGATATTGTGAATTAGCTACCACAATCTGTAATACCTCATGAGTGGTTGTTGTCTTAACCATAGGCTGTTACCGTAGCCTGAATGTCTAACCATCCACACGTTCCAGTTCTCGAATCCGATCTTTAAACGGCTTTTGAGACACACGTCCAGTTGTTTTTCATCAGCCTCATAGAAAAAAAATAGAAGTGAGATATTGTCAATTAACTACCACAGTCTACTGTCTGTGACGATGGTTTTGTATTTCTCTCTTGTTATTTTTTCGTGCAGTCATACCACATATATAAGGAAAGGTTACTTTTAGTACACTATACTTTAATTATTTTATTATAATAATGTGAATGAAGTTCTTTCAGTAGTAACTATTTGTGCCAATAGTTACCAAGACAGGCGTTAGTCTACCGTCAAATATTTCCCTTCCTGACAACTTACAATTATACCAGAGAATTTAAGGTTAACATTTTATACATGGAATATATTTGGGTGGACATTTTTAAGCTGAAAATGTCGTCTTCTACGCCGACATATACGGCATTTACAATTACTTGTCCAATTTGAAATAATTACTACTTTAGATTGTCGGAAAATCTCGCCATTGTATACTTGCATAAAATCAAAGATGCAAAATCAATTTGCACACATAGTGATAGACAGAAGGATACAGAGATTCAATGTGAGATAATTAAAAGATGGAAATAAATTAATCTAAGGTATCAGTGGAATAAAGTGTGCTTCAGGGGTTTATATAAATTCATATTTAAGGAAAGTTTTCTTTCAACCATCGATAAATAATCGATGTTGTATTAGGTTGGTGCAAAAATAATGACGTAATAAAGTCGTTTCTTGACGTATTTTTAACGCCAAAAAACGACATTATTACGCCATTATTTTTGCACCAACCTAATATACATTTTCATAATCGTAACAATTAATCAACCCACCTGTGCATAAACATTACAAAGGTGAACCCATATTGCCTTGAACTTAAAGCACAATTCATCAAGCATGCCATTGTTGTTGGAGCAGAAAAGGTTTAGAGCGCGTGCATTGTGTGTAAAGTTATCGATCAAAGCCAATAATTATATGGGTTGCACTTATTAACATCTTTGAACGGTTTTGACATTGTAATAGAAGATGAAAACCACGAATATAAACTGAAAAATTATATATATATATATATATATATATATATATATATATATATATATATATATATGTATATATATATATATATATATATATATATATATATATGGGGGGTGTATGTGTTTGCACGCGCTTTTTAATATTTTTAATTTTGTACATGCCCGTTGTTTTTTTTTGTTTTTTTTTGTTTTTTTTTTTCGTCGACTGCACCGTATAGTAGGGTCAGATGGGCATCGTCTACGAGAAAAAGAGCACCCTGACGCTATTCCCATCGCCAGAAATTGGAAAACGGAAGTCTGTACAACTTGGCATTCTCGCCGGAAGCTCTGAAACGAAGATTTAAGTCCCCGTTGGTGGTCAATCTGAAGACAATGCAGAGCAATCGGAATGAGCTGGATGAATTTATTGGTGATTACGAAGGCGTTTGGAGGGATCAATAGTGATGTCACCGTTATGGTTCCATACATCTTCTCACAGGGCGTCTGATAAAACACGGAGGCCTACATCAAATTATTGGAAGATGTAGTGCCCCCTGAACAAGATGGTGTGTATGGAAGACCCTCTATCTCGCAATAAAACATTGCACCATGCCATAGAAGCAGGTGATACCATGCATGGCTGCCAGTAAATTTCTGCAACCACACTACCCCTTATTTCTGGCCACCTAACTCTGCAGAACGCCACACGCATGGAGTTAAAGATCAACAAAACTCCTTGTAACAACAAAGATGAACGGAAGCCAAGGATTATGGCAGCATTCATTTGTTATATTTTTTTATATAAGGAGCCGTCCAGAAGAATTGCAGGAGATTCCGTAGTAGTCTGCAGACTGTGGTTGAAACCAATGGCTATTTTATTCAATTAATTTAATCTTTAGAATTTCAAGATATTTTTACGTAATTTATTAAATATATTTGTTAAAATGAGGTGTCGTTGTTCTATTCACTTTTGCTTAATTTAGACGACTTTTTCTCCATAGGAATGGTTTATGGTGATTATAATTTATTTCCTTAGAATCGACATTCAGTATTATTATTTTTAATTTATACCCGCATGTGTTTGCGTAGGGAAGGTTTCATCTGGTGGGTTTGCTGGTGGGGATAGGATCGAAGGAAATATATATATATATCTCGAAAGGGAAAAGGCTATTGATAGAGTCGAAGATAAAAGACATAGAAAAAAAATTACGAAGAGAAAAAAAATGAAGAAAAAACGGGAAAGATGTACTTACGTCCGTCTTGAAAAAGGGATATAAATTAAGACGAGAAGGTGTAGGGTTTGATCGACATGCTGACCTCTTTATCAACTATATCTAGTAGAGAAGTCGAAGGGGAGCGTACAAATAAGTGTTATATATATATATATATATATATATATATATATATATATATATATATATATATATATATATATATATATATATGTCCGGGAAAAAAGGAAAAGGAAAACATAAATTCCGGGGACACAGACAAAGGATGTCTATGATTGAATTGTGATAATTTAACATTAATATAATAATAATAGTAATAATAATAATAATAATAATAATAATAATAATAATAATAATAATAATAATAATAACAATAATAATAATAATAATAATAATAATAATAACAATTCAAAGTTTGCAAAGACAAACAAATCGCCATTGGGAAAAAATTGTGCCAAATTTGTTTTATATATATATATATATATATATATATATATATATATATATATATATATATATATATATATATATATATATGTCCGGGAAAAAAGGAAAAGGAAAACATAAATTCCGGGGACACAGACAAAGGATGTCTATGATTGAATTGTGATAATTTAACATTAATATAATAATAATAATAATAATAATAATAATAATAATAATAATAATAATAATAATAATAATAATAACAATAATAATAATAATAATAATAATAATAATAATAATAATAACAATTCAAAGTTTGCAAAGACAAACAAATCGCCATTGGGAAAAAATTGTGCAAAATTTGTTTTATATATATATATATATATATATATATATATATATATATATATATATATATATATATATATATATATATATATATATATATATATATAACATTTATATTTATACTATGTTTGTAAAACTTATGTATTTTCCATAGGTTAGTATATAGTGGGCGAACATAATTGCAACAATAGAAGCATTTATATGTCACATCAATACACAATATATATTCTACCGGTAAGTGCATATATCTTATATCTAACATACATATAAACATGTGCATACGCATATACCATGAATACAACACATAGAAGTGAATACATATACCTGTCTCTATATAACCAAATATGCACGTATCCAAACAAGTACAAATATATATATATATATATATATATATATATATATATATATATATATATATATAGATAATATTAGTGGTAAATATACATATATATGCAAAATCCACAGGTGCATATATACACATGTATATTTAGAATAAAAAATTTCCGAGAGGATAAAATCCAGGTAGAACTCAATGTCCAGGACAGAGTAAGGATATAATAAAAAGGCTTAAACACTAATATTCCATGGTCATAATTTATTCCATTGGAATCGTAAATACGATCCAATTCATCAGACCTACAAATTCAAAAAGAAAACAAAAAAAAAAAAAAAAAAAAAAATTTTGAATTTGTAGGTCTGATGAATTGGATCGTATTTACGATTCCAATGGAATAAATTATGACCATGGAATATTAGTGTTTAAGCCTTTTTATTATATATATATATATATATATACAGAAAACTACACGATTAAACTTACATAGTGACCACATGTATTGCTCCATGCTATGTGCATTCATAATGCATTTACCAAGGTTGAGTCTCCGAAAATTTGCTTTAGTTTTGACTTTGAGCCGATGTTTGTGTCTGTATTTGTAGACAATCTCGTTGTGATAGTTTTGAAGTTCCAAAGGTTTATTATATTTAATTATGAAGATTTTTTTTGTCTTTAATGCAGATATTACATATGTCTCTAAAGTTTCTAGGAGTCCGATCACCGGACAAGGTTTTCGATTACAATTGCTGGTTGGAGCCGTTTTCCTCAAGATACCAATAATATTTAGACAGCGCTGTTTGATTTTTAAGTGATCGTTGTTGAAGGATTGGCGATGATTGGATAAACGCTGTTTTCAATTCTCAGCAGTTTTTCAATGTAAAACTTTTTCAGATGTATCATACAAATTTCCCCAACTAAACAATGAGTTGTTTTACTATGCAATTACAGATCGAATCATTTTTTTTGTAATTGATTGTTAAGATATTTTCTAAGAATTGTGAGAATTTATAATTTTTCCTCATTGTTCACACATGAATAACTAATTTTTTTAAGTTTTTCTATGAGCGTTCGGTTAGCAAGTTTGAAGTATAAAGAAAGTAAAATTCAACCTTGCTAACCGAACACTCTTCTGTAGCCAAATTGTTTAAGGCACGTCAAGGTAAATGACGGTCCCATATAGGATACAGGTTCGAATTCTGACGGAAGACAAATATTTTCTGAGAAAATTTTTCGGACATTCAGGTCGGTAAATGTTTTTAATACTGCTTATTATAAGCAGAGCATTTACTTAAATATTTGTAACTATAAAAAGAATGTAAAAAAGTAAATTTTATTTACATTTTTATTTATATATATATAGACACACACACACACATACATATATATATATATATATATATATATATATATATATATATATATATATATATATATATATATATATATATATATATATATATATATATATATTTGGATATCATCATCCTTGGGTCTACCCATGCGGATTACTTAGTTTTGCATAAACTATATATATATATATATATATATATAATGTCTGGTTAAATTATACAGCCATATTTTGTTTATCATTTGTTTTAAATGTTTTCAAAAATTTGCTTTGTGTTATCGGTATTATTAAATGTTGTCTGATACTCTTTTATTACAATATCCTCCTGAATTTGGAGTCATATTTTGAACTGTATTCTATATAAAATTTTGTTTCATTTACTAGAATTTATCTGATGTTAATATTTTTTTGAATATACATATATATTTTGAGTCATGACACATCAACCAACGAGAGAACATAATTCAGCCAAACTCTGAATACATAGTAAATATAGTGAGTAGATGTTCATATTAATGAAAGGCATAGACAAAATAAAAATAATAATAATCATGCAGCCTGATTATAAACAAAAAGAAAAAAAGCAATTAAAAATAACATTTTCTTGCATATATGAGTAAATTTTCCTAACAAATTACTTTGATTCATCCTTTGTTTTATCGTGTCTGTGGAGATTACATTAACAAATAGATATTGTCATCTGCCACTATATCCGATTTGCGATACCGTGCGTTGTTTTGCTGGGAGTGGCCGCCAGAGGTTGGGTGCAGTGTAATCATAAACGGGTCTGAGAAAACATAGGTAGAGTAAGACAAGTCAACGATATTTATTGAAACCATGATTTTCAGTGCAGACCAAGGATATATTTTTCATATCATTACTTCACCACCAGCTGCCTGAACAGTGGACATAAAACAAGGTCAATTCATCTATTTATGTTGCTTACGCCAACATTTCTATTCATATTTGGCAGATAAGGCAACGTTTATCTTATTTTAAATCCTGTGTTTCTTAGCAAATTTTAACCTCAGTTTCTTATCCTTATCTGACAAGGGTGGCGCTCGATTTTGTTTAATTCTGATTTAGCTCATCTTATTCAAGGATCTACATGTTCAGCAACTCAAAGAACCGTTATTTCAGATACTGCTGACTTTCTCACAGCTTGATCCAGTCTGTAATTACTCCTATCTATTTGAACAACAACGGATTCCCACCACATATGTGCCGTTTACAGGAATTATTTTTCTTGGCTTTCTTTGTAAATCCTACAGATGTTTTTTTTATGAGGGGAAATCGCAGTAGATCAATTGTTTCTGAAATACTCAGACCAGTATTAGATCAACGATCCCTGAAATATTCAGACCGGTCTATCTGGCACACACACGATCATGTGGCGTTAAAGTCACTTAAAATATCTCTCTTTTCTATATTAATGGACCCGGAGAAATGTAGCCGGTCAGCATAGGCGTGTTTAAAAGACTATAATATTTGAATTGCTATCACTTTTTGAGAGAGTATTTCTTCGCTTAATTAATGTCCAGAAAGGTTAATAAAAGTTTAACAAAATAATCTGGATCAAAAAATCCAATTTCATACAAATTATTTTATTATCAATAAAATAATAAAACGCATCTACATAATGATATCATTATGAAGCGAAATGTTCTCAATTTATGGAGTTACTGTGTGAAACCAACGATTTTCTGATTCATCTTCGAAGTATGTATGTTAAAGTTTGTCTGGTTTAAATGTTTTTTAAAAGCACAATTAAATTATCAAATTAAATTTTGTGATGGTCATACTAGGGAACGTATTGTGACTTTGTAATATAATAATTTATTATAATTCACAATTATTATTAATTTTATTAATTCATTTTTATATATAGTGAGATTACATACACAAATATATACATATTAATACATATATATATATATATGTGTGTATATATATATATATATATTCATAAACGTTTCGTTAAATAATATAGACAAGTGTTGTCTATTTATTTCATGTAAATTTTTTTCGTAACATCTGACAAGTTTAACAACACTTGTCTATATTATTTAATGAAACGTGTATGAATGAAAAGATGCTGCCTAAATACACACAATATATATATATATATATATATATATATATATATATATATATATATATATATATATATATATATTGAACAATAAAAATTAAAAAAATAAAATCCTCAGGCACACTGGGTTGTAGCTTAATATTCTTTCGTTTTTTTTATTATTATTCCATTTAGATTCCTCGACTAGTTTCGGCCGAAATGGCCATCATCGGGAGGAGAAATATTTCTGCTTGCTGGTAGCAGTGAACTACAGAAATGAATGTCTTGGTGGAGAAAATGAACTTTTGTCTGTAGTTTTCATTTGTTTTTTTATTTTTTTATCTTTTTAAAATGAATCTTTTAACATTCCTTGTGTTGGTCAAACAGTCTCTTTTAAGTTGTTATTTGAGATAAGAGTTGGATTCTGCTATGAATTCTCTGGTCAGTTTGACAGTTTTACTGGACTTGGTGAGGGGATGTGTCTCTGTTTAGTGTTTGTGTGTGTGTGTTATTTGGTTCTTAGGGAGTGAGTGAGTATGATATGTGTAAGCGTGTGTATTGCTGTGGGTGTCTGTTATCATATCCAATCATTGGTAGTGACTGCCTATTCTATGCAAGATATATCGATGATATATTCTTTGTATACACGGGTAGTGATGACAAACTTACCCAATTCCTTATGACCCTAAACACAGTGCACGACACAATTAAGTTTGACTATGAAAAATCCACAGCATCAGTAACATTTTTAGACACCCGCATTTACATAGATGAAAACAGGAAACTACAAACGACACTACACACTAAAATCACCGACACCCACAACTATCTACACTTTAAGTCTTCCCACCCTAATCACCTCAAAGAGAACCTTCCCTATTCACAAGCACTTAGACTCCGAAGAATATGTTCCAAAAATGAAGAATTAAATAAACACATTGAAAATCTGGAGCATCAATTCCCAACTGTTATAACTCTAGTTTATGTTCGCCATTTTGCCTGATATTTGGTAAGTAATATCTCGTAAAGTTGTTTTAATTGTATGTGGAGGAAAATTAAAAACTCATGGCTGAATTTCATTTTTTTTTTATCAAAGTTCAAAATTACCCTATGCAAAAGTATTGGATGCATGTTACTTGTTTCAAATTTCCAATCGAAACTTTTTATTTTAAAAGACTTTAAATATTCATTATTTTCGATAGTATTGGAATGTTATCTTTGACCAATCAGAGAAGCACACAATTGTTTACAAGATAGTGCTACTAATCAGCTGACTCTTTTATGTGCATTCTGCAATTCAAGGATTAAAAATGGTAAAAACTAAAGAATTAAGTTAAGTTTGGGGTGCTTCCATTTTGATATGGGGATGATTTTCATCCAAGGGCACTGGTGAGTTACAAGTTATCCATGTTAGAATGAATGGTAGCATGTACAGGGAGATTCTAGAGAAGAACCTTCAGAAATCTGCAACTTTTTAAGGACATTGACGGAATTTCATGCTTCAACACGACAATGATCCCAAACATACCGCAAAACTTACAAAGGAATGGTTTGAAAATAATGGTATTATTACTCTCAATTGGCCAAGTCAGTCTCCTGACTTGAATCCAATTGAGAATTTGTGGAATACTTTGAAGGTTATAGTTCATAAGCTGAATCCACAAAGTATCAAGCAATTAGAGGAATTATGCAAGGAAGAATGGGGTAAAGTAACGGTGGATCAGTGTGGAAAACTTGTGGCCAACTATAGAAAGCGACTGAAAGAAGTGAAACAAAACAGAGGCTACTCAACAAAATATTAAATTAATGTATCCAATACATTTGCATAGGGTAATTTTGAACTTTGATAAAAAAAAAATTGGATTTAACCATAAGTTTTTAATTTTCCTTCCACATCCAACTAAAACAACTTTACGAGATATTACTTACCAAATATCAGGAAAAATGGCGAACATAAATTAGTTATAACAGAAAATAACATGTATCCAATACTTATGCGTGTCATTGTATATATATATATATATATATATATATATATATATATATATATATATATATATATATATATATATAAGTGAACATTGAAGTCAAAACTCGACAGGCTGTTTCATGCTAGACGCAATCGTCAGGCCGATATATATATATATATATATATATATATATATATATATATATATATATATATGTGTGTGTGTGTGTGTGCGATGTATGTGCAAAATGTCAAAGTCACTGAGGAACTTTACATTGCGTGTTCTCTGCATGCCGTGGCGCCATAACAAAGTGTTGGAAGTGGTCATGGAAGCAGCCAAAACAATAACCGATAACGGTCACAGAACATAAGATCCGTTTACGGAAGGGAGGTGAAGGCTACTGAGTGGATCCTCAGATTGTATAGTGTTGGTTGATCTTAGCAAACCTCTGCAGTTTCTGGTACACAGCGTGGTCTCATTCAAAGAAGTGTGTGCTCCTAGTAGGATTAAGCGTTACGTGGGAGAAGAGCAGACCCAACAGAAAAGAAGTCTTTCAGGATATTAAACAATATAATATCTTACAATATATTTTTAAAATCAAACTGCATTGCAAAATATAACTTGAATAAAACCACAGCATAAAACACACATCTCACAGCCTCTGGTAATTATGCCCAATAAAATATGTATATGAACAAAAGCTGAGTATCATTTACCACGTATCCAATTTTAAAAGCAGAATAACGTAATATTTTTTGTAACTTCGAATTAAATTCCATCATTAAATGACCCATGAAGGAGTTGATATGCCGTTGATGAAATGAATCTATCAATCGTAATTGAAGAGGACGGAAAAATATACAGGTAATCTTTTCAGTAAGTGTTTGCATGAAGAGCAAATAAAAGGAAAGAGATCTAAAATCGTAAAATATCCTTTTGCAACTATTTGAAATTTGATTAGGCTATCGATTCATTCTCTGAAACTTCTAATCACAAGCACATTTAATTTACTTATCTTAACTCTACAGTTAGGGGATAAATTAAAACCTGGCATCTTGTCTCGTGCTGCCATCTATCAAAACTGTCACTGACCTAAATGTCATTGCAATCTGCCGATTCATTTCTATTACTGCAGATATTTCGTATGTGCGTCTGTGAATGCGATTAAAACTTTTGACTGACGTATTTGCCATCAATAGTTCATTACAAGGACACATGACACGGTGGATAAAGGCGTTGGTTAGATCCAGTGACAGGACTCAAAGAGTGTGAGTTCAATACTCGGTTAAGGCAGTGGACAACTTGGAGAGTGGAATTAACAGGATATAACTGATAACTGACATCCATTAAACATGGCACTTGGAACTAGAACAGTCTACCTCAGAGAGCGAAATAAAGGGTTCAATTGGACATTCCAACCAACTGAAGAAGGTCGGAGAGTACAATGGCCGAAACTTTGTAATAAATATGGCGACACAGTTGACTACTGTCCGAATAATGTAAATCGTGTACATAATGTTACATCTCAGAAATATTGACAAATAATAAAGGGTTCAGTCCAACATTCCAACCCACTGAAGGAGGTCGTGGCGTACAATGGCCGAAACGTTGTAACAAATATGGCGGCAAAGACGAGGAAAATCGTCTAAATAATGTAAATAGTGTATAGTTCATTACGTAGAGAAATTGGTCATCTAATACCATGACTTTACAATGGATTTCTTACATTAACAAAACAAAAACGAAAACATCAAAGTTGTATTCTACTATAAAAAAAAAAAAAAAAAAATACCCAATTTTCCTTCTTTTGATAAATATAATCACAATAAGTGCTAACATTTCAAATTTAATTCATAAGAATTCGGCGTCAAATTAGACTGGAATTTCGAGAGAATTTTTCGGTAAATTTTTAGATGAAGTATTTTCATAATTATGTATTTAAGCTGGTTGTTATGCATATAATATTGTTAACGCATAATCGATTGATTGTATTAGGAGAATGGCTAAATATTTTTATGGCGTTCATCAGTTTGAAAGTTCCGCAATCAAATACCTGATATAATGATACACACTAGAATGCCTGCTTTGTGGGGTTTAGGTAGACTATAATATTCGGATATTCTCGGCTGGTATTCTATAGACTGTTCCAAATGTGAATTAAGTTTAAACGTCTAATGATTTTTTTTCTTTCAGATTTAACAGCTTAATTCTTTGGCAATTGCAACCCAAGAAAGATTAACAATCAAACGACGTATTAAAGTTTTCGAAGCCTATTACGAAAATGGACGTTCAGACAGAAATGCATTTCGTGCACTTTGCGATTTTTGGTCAATATAATCGATCAACCGAAAGCGCATTTGGAAAGGTTGTTCGTAATTTCAAACAAACTGGGTCGGTGGTAGATGTGGAAACACCACTTTTACGCGGTTCACCTAAAAACTCTGCTGCAGTGCACAAGAATATGACCGAAAATCCAGACACCTCCATTCGTCATCGCGCTCTGGATTGAAACCACTCCACTTCATAGTTACATCGAATTTTAACAAAAGATTTGTCTCTACAGGTTTACAACATTCAACTTACATAAGAAGGGAAACCTGCTGACCATTTGGAGCTTTGAACAATCGTCAACTGTGTGCACGAGCAAAGACAAGCTGATGAAGATTTTCCGCAAAAATCCACTTTAGAGATGAATCCCATTTTCATCTTGGTGTATTCGTTAATAAGCAGAATTGCCGCATTTGAGCTGATGAAAATCCAAAGAAGATTGTTGAAAATCCACTGCATCCACAAATGGTCACTGTTTTGTGTGCATTTTGTGCTAGCAGAATCATTGGGCCGTATATTTATAATTTTGAAAGTCCACTTTTGTAATAGTCTTCGATATCTTTAACACGCTGTTTGATTGTTAAACTTCCCATGGTTGAAATTACCTAAGAATTAAGTTGTTAAATCTGAAAAGAAAATAATTATTAGATGCTTAAACATAATTCACCTTTAAAATCAGTTCAAGTTATTAGAACATCCTATATTAGTATGTGCCATATTTTGTTTTCGTTATTAATTAGTTAATTTATTAAATCATGTTATAAACCAATAAATTATCACCCTACTCTGCCCAAAGCGTTATGGTCTGCACAACCCCCCAACAAAAGTAGAAATTCAGATGCACCCCATTATATTAGGTATTAGTCGTGCTTTTCACGAACAGGCGCAGGCCATTGCAAAAAATCTTAAACTCTGTTCGGAACACTCGGCCTATCACATGTAAAAATTCAGCCAAAAGCGTTGAAAACTAACGGTAACAAAAGATATTGTACCATTCAAATATTTACCTGTCTAAGTCCTACGAAGGAAAAATTGTAACTCTGACAGAAATTAATCCTGTATCCCTTTTTACCATAGGGAGAAATACGTTTTGAGCCAAAGTGTGCCTATAAAAGTTCGGTCACGAAGGCGAACCTGACGGGGAAATGTTAGAATTACCTATTAAATAAAGCAAATATATATATATATATATATATATATATATATATATATATATATATGTGTGTGTGTGTGTATATATATAAAGAAATATAGTCTTAAGGTGTGATATATTTATGGAATAAAGTGCTCAATATCAGAGATAGAGCGTGTGTAAATATAAGAGTTAACATAGAAGTCAACACTTAGAGGCGACAGTGTGTTTCATGCTATATGGAATCGTCAGGCCACGATTGCATATAGGATGAAACAGACCGTCGCCTCTAAGTGTTGACTTCTATGTTCACTTTATATATATATATATATATATATATATATATATATATATATATATTAGCTTTAGTTTCCTACAAAAGTTAAACTACAATAATTTTTAAAGGATTTTTGTCCGACATTGTTTCATATTACTGTATTTGTTATTTTATTTTATTAAGCAGTGACATTATTAAGAATCTGCCTATCTATAAGAAGATATGTTGCGTTTGGGAGATGCTTCGAGCATGTGGCACATTTGAAATTGCCAGATAACAATAACGCGCGTTAGCACATGACTTGTAAATGAAATTGGGTAGACTTTTGAACATTGATTCTTCTAAATATAAAGTCCAGCTGTTGTTAATTTCACATTTTTAATAAAATACTAAATAACATTAAATAAATAAACAGGGATAGTAACCCCAAAACGTATTCTCTCTAATAATAACTAATAATAAAAACATTAATAGCTATATTTCTAAGTATTATATTTATCAACATAAATCTACTTATCTATAAAATGAGATTACTACATGAGCACCTGCGGATATATAATTTCTAGATACCATAAGTTTTAGGTACCCACATATAATCTGGTCAAAATTTAAGTTGTGCGAATATTCCATGACTTGTTTTCATTGAGAATCCACTTAAAAGATTACACCCTACGTTTCCCGCTATTGGATAATATTTTAAAATGAATTCCACTTATAGTTTTCCGGCACATAAACGTAAGTCTTGAGATATGAAAATGTACATTCATCTGAATCAATCTATCTACATAGAAAAAACTGGCAAAATTTAAGCTACTGGATTTTAGTGGCTTTTATACACCGATATGAAAAACTCAACTTTTTCAGTTGTGTATCAATATCTCATACGAATATCAAATATGTGGATGTCCATTGGAAGGCATATTAGAAGGCTTTTGTAGATTTTACACGTATAAAAATCTAGCAAATGAGAGTGAAAATAATATTGCTTGTTCTTAATATCATATATATGAATATTCGGAATATTTAGCCGAAATCAGATAACGATATATGGCCTGTTTGTTGCATTGAATATCGGGGTGATAAGTCTTATTATATGAATATCGTGGATTCTGCTAACAGAAACATTACAAGAATCTAGTATTTAAACGCCAATTTAGGAAAATGAGGCGGACCCATACGGAAAAAGATCTCTTCTAAATGCTGGTGCGTTAAGCAAATGCTAATAAATAAAAATAAAAAGAATGATACGCTGAAATTAAAATAGTAAGGCATCAAGATCATTTAAACATTGCTAAAGACCGACTTTAATAATATATCCAATGATTTCAAACTAAGTAGAATATACATTTGAATCCGTTTGATTACTTTATTAGCTTTGTTGTCATCGCAATAGATATGAATTCCTACACCAGTGAATGATGTAATCGATTGATATCTTCATAAAATATCACACATGGTTAGTATTCCACAATTGTTTTTGGCAGAGAAAATTGTCGACTGCGCATGAAAAAGAAATAGCTTTGCTACAATTACCGCCACGTTTAATTAAAAATCAAAAATGACAATCACTTACACTCACTGTCACCCTTGTCAAATTTAAATTCAGACACGGACGCCCCATACACGCGCGCGCACACAGACACAGACACCCACACACACACACACACACAAACACATATATATATATATATATATATATATATATATATATATATATATATATATATATATATATAAAGAAAAATAGTCTTAAGGTGTGCTATATTTATGGAATAAAGTGCTCAATATCAGAGATAGAGCGTGTGTAAATATAAAAGTGAACATAGAAGTCAACACTTCATGCTATATGCAATCGTCGTGGCCTGACGATTGCATATAGCATGAAACAGACTGTCGCCTCTAAGTGTTGACTTCTATGTTCACTTTTATATTTATATATATATATATATATATATATATATATATATATATGCGTGTGTATATATATATATATATATATATATATATATATATATATATATATATATATATATATATATATATATATATATATATATATATATATATATATATATATATATGTATTTGAGCATAAACTTTGTTTTTTGAAGAAACAGGTTTTTTTTTTTTATTTATGTATTTTTTATCCAACGGCATCTACTTGTAAGAAATATATGTCCTCCAGCAGGATTAGAACCTCATTCCGTATAGTGAACCCTCATTAGATTTGACTTGCTTGACTGGAAGTCCTACGTAGCCGAGCTGTCAGACCCAATGAGGTTCTCAATTGCGATGCAGGTTCGAATCCTGTTGTGAGGATCATGTTTTAACCTAAAAGAGTTCTCAAATATTCAGACCGGTAGATGTAGTTGTACAGTGAGGTCGTCTCATCCTTACTACAGTTTATTTATTTAAAATAGCAGAAGGCTTCTATTCGAATATGAGTATCCATAAAAATATCGTTTAAATAAAATAAATTAAATATAACAATATTTCGGATTTAATACATTTCATATATATATATATATATATATATATATATATATATATACAGATTTACGGGATGTTATAATAATGGGTTTATTTAATACATTTCATATATATATATATATATATATATATATATATATATATATATATATATATATATATATATGGATATATAGATATAGATATATATGGAATGTATATATATATATATATATATGTATATATATATATATGTATATATATATATATATATATATATATATATGTATATATATATATATATATATATATATATATGTATATATATATATATATATATATATATATATATATATATATATATATATATATATGAAATTAATTATATTAAGAATCTTTTGCCTATCATATTTTCAAATCGATGGTTTCGTTAACGCATGCGCTCTTGGAGAATGCATTAAGGTGATAATTCTTAAGAAATTAGAATGAAACAATCTGCAAGCGGTGCTTCAAGGCAAGTTCATTTAAAATATAATCACATTTTATCGCAATTTGGACTGAATATTTCATTTCTTTTCCAAAAAAATTTATTTCGTAAAGTTACATATAGGAGAAAAACTTGTTCTGATTTGGATTTTTTTTGTTTTGTATTGCGATACTTTTTTAGAAGATTACATCCGACGGATTTAAAAAGAAATTTCAGAAATATTTTATTTCTATTACATTTGATTTAACGAATTGTCAGCTGAAACGATATTCACAATTTTTAAAAAGAAATATATTTGATGAAGTGAAAATATCGAAAAATGTTGTTTTGGCTATTATAAAAAAGTTATTTGTCCGTTATTGGTATATATTTTAATTTTGCATTTACTTGGATATTTACCCATCTAGAAAAGCTGAACTGATATAGACAGATGGCAAGCACATTTTTTAATAGAATCATTTTAGGATGTTTATATTTTTTTAGGTTTTTGCTTTCGCTTTAAAACATTTTTAATTCATTTTAACGAGAACGAAAAAGTTAAACAATCATTTCAAAGATTTCTTTATGTGATGTAATTATTTAATTTCGCGGGTATAATGAAATATATCCCATATCAAAAACAGAAGTGGCAGTTCGCCGGGATGTAAGGATTATCAAACCTGTCTCGCTAGAACAACTACTTCTGAGTAGTCGATCCTCACTGGGGCCTCGCACTTTCGGCCTTGTGCTGCATCTAAGACACGGTTAGAAAATCGCCACGATATCGTGCTCTGAATATTATAAAATAATACATATTTTATTTGCCTTCTAATAGTCACAAGTGGTTAAAACGTTCGCTTTCGAATCATGATATCCCGTGTTCTAATCTCGACATGATCGATTTATCAGAAAGCTGGTTTCTTGATGAAATAGGCTTAACAAATTCCAATGCGTGTGGTATAGTTTTCAAGATCTTTTCTGAAGTAGCATGAAGTCACAAGTCATTGTGACCGATGGTTTGAGCGTACTGGCCATGTTTAGAATGTTGATCACGCCATATAATGGGTTCTCTCTCAGAAACTGAAACTAAATTCCACTCAAACTTTTTGCAGTATAAACCACACATGGGCGCACCGCGTGTTGAACAAACACAGAATATTCCTGAGCAGGCATCTGAAACAGGGACTGGCTAGCCGCCTTAGTAGAAAGGCTGGAATATATACAAATCTGCTTAAAAAATCCACATCAATTGGAGATCCCATGCAACGCTAGACAAAATTTTCGAAGAAATGAGACTAATCTCTCTTAAGCTAAAACAAATTCGATTGCAGTTTGCCACCGAGCTGATGGTGAGGTCGTCTCATACTTACTTCTAAGGCATCCTTCTTGTGATGTCTCGCGAAAGATGACTTCCCAAACACCATAGGTCGAGACTCAGGGTTATGCATTGAGGAGCTATGGACGGCTATGTAAGACCAAACAGTATGGATAAGAATTGTTAATAAAGTTGCAACCAATCACAGGGAAGTCAAATGATGATGATGATGATGATGATGATGATGATGATGATATGTATGCTCGGGTACGAACGGCCAGCAATTATAATATTATGTTGGTGCAAAAATTATAACGTAATAATGTCGTTTTTTCACGTATGTTTTAACGTCAAAAAACGACATTATTAGGTCATTATTTTTGCACCAACCTAATAGTCCTTGAAATCAAGATTTTAACTGATTGCATACGATTGACCAATTACATATAATTTCTAGACATGAAAGTTAGTAGAAGAATTAAAATAAATAAACGGGACTGTTATGTAATACCAGTGCTACTAAATGCCAATCAATACAGTACGATCACCTCACAGATGAAGAAGGCTTTTAAAGTAACTGAAACGTGGTTATACAGAAGGATACTGAGAATACCATGGCTTAAATGTGTGTGCAACGACAACATTTTAGAGAAAATGAAAACGAAAAGGACATTTATATTTAAAATCAGAAATTTACAATTTAAAATCTGACGAGAAAATTTGATACTCACAGGACAGATTGAGTTCATACAGAGAAAATAAAGCAAAACGTACCTAGTTATCATGAGTTAATGACTAGTAGATCAAGGGTTAGGTGAGGTAATAAAAAAAGATAAAATTTATTAACAGCTACAAAGGACAGGGAATTTTTTTAGGGCCACGATCTCCACCCTCCCAAAGGGACACGGCATATAGAACAAGAAACTTAGCCATAATCGTATAAAGTGATATTATAGTAGATAGGTACTACATGTAGTAGTTTTGGACAATATAATTGTGAACATTCAAAGAAAATGAATTCAACATTTTCAAAAGAAGAGGAATGATATATATATATATATATATATATATATATATATATATATATATATATATATTCTGTTGTCATATATATATATATATTAGATTGGTGCAAAAATAATGCCACATTTTGACGTATTTTTTACGTCAAAAACGACATTATTTTTGCAGCAACCTAATATATATATATATATATATATATATATATATATATATATATATATATATATATGGGTGTGTGTGTGTGTCTCTGTGTGTGTGTGTGTAAAAAGATTACCAGAAAACTATTGTATACATTGCTGTTACAAGATGTGTGATTTTGTGTAATGTGCCACGTAATTCGCGTAAACCTAGAAGACGGTCGGCTGGTTAAAAACAGCTACCCAGCCCCGGTGGCGTAGATGTCTTGATGTTTTTCCTCTTACTTTTAAGAGCAAAAAAAAAACAACAAAAAAAAAACAAAAAAAAAAAAAACAGATTATAATGCTTTATTTTCCAGTACTTTCATACACCTAAAACAGCACCACCTAGCGGATGTCATGTCACACAAATTGTGGTTACTCCCCATAATTCTTCTTTCTTCTTTTATGTGTCGTTTCCCTTCGAGACGTAGGCGAACATGATCCTCGACATCTTCTTGCTCCTTGTAGCTCATAATAAGTTTTGTCTTTTTTAATTTCTTCTAAAGCCTGTTCTACTATCAATTTGCATCAAGTATTTTACGCGCTGCTTTCCTCTGTCATTCTTTCCCTCAGTCTGTCCTGTGAGTATCAGATTTTCCAAGCCCTCTTTCCTCATGAGAATTTTCCACTGCCTCTTCCTGATGTTAAATATAAGTTTGCTTTTTGATTCCATTCTTCCCAAAACTTCGTCGTTGATCACATGATCTGTTCAAAGTATCCTCAGCATTCTTTTAAAGAACCGAATCTCTGTTGCGTCAAGTCTCTTCTTCATCTTTGCGGAGATTGTCCAGCATTCGCTGATATAGAGGAGGACAGATATCTCGAAACGTTTTAGTACTTTTTTCTTTGTTCCCAACGAAAATCTTTCCGGCTCTTAATACTCTGCTCAGCATTTGGAATGAATCTTTGGCCATCCCAATACGTCTTCGGTCCCACAAAACAAATATTATTTGCCTAATCAATGCAAGATTTTAATTCCATTATACTATTATATTATACCATTATATTATTATATTACACTATTATATTATTATATTATACTATTATATTATATTATATTATATTCTTATTTTATACTATTATATTATATTATTATATTATACTATTATATTATATTATATTCTTATTTTATACTATTATATTATATTATTATTATATTATACTATTATATTATATTATTATATTACACTATTGTATTATTATATTACATTATATTATTATATTATACTATTTTATTATATTATATTATATTATATTATTATATTATATTATTATATTATACGATTATATATCATATGTGGACATGAATTTTGCCGAAATTTTTTACAGATTTATTTAAATAAAAAAAAAAATGGAATTAATCGGATTCAACCTTGACACTTAGGAATGATTTGTACTATTTTAACTTGAACATGCTAAAATATATTTTCAATTCTCAAACGAAAACATAGCGTAGATATGGCAGCTGGGTTTTTGTCGATAGCGTCGCCAATATAGTCGCTATCACCTGCCCGAGCCAAAGAACCTTGCCAGGCAATATACATTTTGGAAAGGGGCCATCATTTTGAAAGCAACGGAATCAAAATGCCGAGGTGGTCGAATAAGCGATAGCGGGGGAAATCAATTATCTTTTGGCGGCTTCTTACTCCAATTTCGCCACCCGCCGCGCTGAATCCTAAACTAATCAAGACGTTTATGGAACGCAGCGTTGAACAATGGAAGAGATGTCTGCCGAGGTCAGGGATCAACAGTCAGTTTTCAAGCTGACGATACACCAGCGGTTTTCAATTCTCCTCTTGTTCTTGAACTATTTATCACTAAAATAGATGCCTCAATCGTTTTGTCTCAAATCAAATTCATTAGTCTGCGTATTTCTTCATTATGGATAGGAGGTTGCAGCTGAATTTAGCTTAATCAAATTTAAGTTTTCTTAAATATCCTTCCATCTCTCTGATGATGAAAAATTAACTTTCTAAAATAATTTCTGAAGACAATTTAAATGTTTATATCTCTTTTTGTCATATTTTATTGAGGCCGGCAATTTATGACATTAAAATGGAGTTTAATATTCTTGGTTATATTCTGAATCCGTAAAAATAGACATCCAGTCCACATTAGGGAATGTCTAAAGCATGTAATTAATTCTATAATTATTATCATATATTCTCACTCATAAATTATATAATTTCGTTTGCTTTTGAAAAATAATTTTAAATTCTCTTGCATTTTTCACTGTTCTCAAATTAAGAATAATATTAAAAATCAGTACTACAATTATAGAAAGGAAATGGTAAAACTTCAAAAATAATTATTGTATTGGTATTTTTCTTAAGGAATCTGAGAACTGAGTTCGAATTCTAATCCAATCCATTACATTCAATTACATGGTAATATCCTTGGGAAAGTTACGAATCCTCTTCTTCTCCCTCCAGCAATGGGGAAATAGCAAGACAGACCTGGTTCTGTAGCCTTGAATAGCAACTAGTCTACCGCAAAAAGAAATGGCAACTTATTGCGGGAAAAAATTCTTCTTCAGTTTTGTAACGAAATATACATGATCGCCTAAGCGTGTATCACTGACTGATTATTCTTAAATATGGTAAAATTATAAAATCATATTCATTAGTCATTTTCTTAAGTCTTATATTTAGTATCTCTTCTCAGCATAGGTAAAAATGTAAAAAAAAGTTTTATATTAGTGGAGCAGATTATGCAGACCATCGTGCAAATTGTGAGATAAGCATGAAATTTGGCATAATTGTCCGTGTTAGGTCACTTTTTCAGGAAAAAGTGCTAGCCAGGAAAAAATCCAATATGGCTGCCATTTTTCAAGATGGATGCCAAACGGCCTCTGTTTCATGCATTTTGCTGAAAAATCATAGTGAAAATTGTGATATAAACATGATATTTAGCAGGTATGTTCCTTGTAGGTAGGTTATTCAGGTGAAAGTAGTAGCCATAAAAAAATTTCAATATGGCAGCCTTTTTTCAAGATGGCCGCTAAGCGGCGCTCACTTTCATGGTTTTACTCAAAAACCATATTACAAATTGTGATAAACTTGAAATTTGACTGGAGTGTTCCTTGTAGGTCAGTTTTCAGATAAAAGTTTTGGCATTGTGAAAACTCAACATGGCGGCCATTTTTTCAAGTCATAGTCGCAGTTCATCGAGGAGGCAGAGTAGGGCAGTTAATAGATAAGGTCGAGTATTGGCAGTTCATCCAGGAGACAACATTCAAATTGAAATGTGAGGAGATATGAAGTGAGTGTATGTCGCTCACTACCAGGGCACACTGGAGACAGACACTGCTGCGGAACTCAGCATGGGGTTCAATGTCAGCTAAACATGGAGTTTAGTATCTCAAATTCTATCTAGTAAACCCCTAATATATTAGATAGACGTAACTGAATGGACAGGTTGTGCCAACGCGGGAGAGCCAAGCCAAGGATAACAGGGGCTTTTGAAGTTATCTGGATGGTGTACAGATCACACGGGATTCAAATGGCATTAGATGAACGATCGGGCTAGGTGTAGGGCAGTTGTGTGAACCAAGTTGTATCCCATAGACCAAAGTGAGCCTTTGGTGGTAAAAGGATAAACCATCGGCCGTTCCTGTCAAATGATGGATAAAGCTTCCACATCGAAAACTGATGGGAGCAAATGCTGCCTTTGTCAGCAGGAAAAAAGCAAAGAAACCCTCATTTCACCTCTTAGTTCATTCCTGAGGAAGCAAGATTATGCTGGATACAGTAATATTGCAGGAAATGTACCATTGTTTTATGCCATCAATGATATGCCTATAGAACTTGACCCTTCAAGGCTTGATGAATGTGAAGGTATAGAAACCACTCCTGTTCGAAATGGAGCTAAATATCATTAGAGTTGCCAAGTTAGAAAGAGCACAAAGACAAGCGGTCCCGAGCATTTCCGGAGCAACAGATTAATCTCGAAGCAAGAGACGAAAATCTGCAGACATTCCCAAAGTGGAATGTTTCTTCTGTGAAGAAGAAGATGTTATTTCGAATCTGCAAGAGGGGATGACAGAGAGACTAAATGAACACCTTAATCAATGTGCCAGAATCCTGAACGATGGAAATCTCCTTGCAAAGTCAAGTGGCGGAGACGTTGTTGCCTCAAAAAGTTGTACAATGCTGAAAGAGCGTACCTCAACTCCCTAGAGAAAGCGTAGAGTAGTGATCCAGGGAAGGATTTATACCCAGTGGCCTTTTCAGAACTAGTTATCTACATCATGGATAGCAAAGTCACCAACACGGAGGCAACACCAGTTGTATTTTGGCTTGCAGACCTAGCCTCACTCTACAAGCTTTGCTTGGAACAGCTTGGGGTTGATTCCCCGAATGTCCACTCTACCAGGTTGAAGGGACAGCTACTTCCTCGGATACCAGAACTTGAAGCCCATAAGAAGGGACGTGATGTACTCCTTGCCTTCAAAGCGGACATAGGACCAGTGCTCCATGAAGCTAGCCAGTATAACAATGCTCTCCATCTATCTAAGGCAGCAGGTATCCTGAGAAAAGAAACGGTCCAGCATAGGACAAAATTCAGCAGCGAGCTCAAAGATGGTTTTGGTGAGGAGACTATCCCACCTGCATTTCTTCAGTTCGTGTGCAGTATTGAAGATGGTGTTGATATAAAATCACATCTGATGCACGGAATAGCCAAGTCAGACTTAGCTATTGCTCAGCTTTTACAGTTCAACTGCTACTCAAAATGTAGAGAAGGATTGAAAACCCAAATACATTCTAAAGACCGTGAGACCTCTTTCGCTGTCTATGTTGGGGTAAAAGTGTACGCAAAGACACGAAAAAGAGAGTTGACTGACAAATTCCATGAGCATGGACTAAGCATAACGTATGACAGGGTATTAGAGATATCCGGCAAGCTTGGTGAAACTGTGATAAAACAGAATGTCGAAGAAGATGTTGTGTGCTCAACAGTGCTGCGAAAAGGACTGTTCACTGCGGCCGCTGTCGACAACATTGATCACAATCCCGCGGCACAATCCCATGGTACAAGTATTTCCATGTCCCTGCACCCCAGTAAGGAAAACAGAGGAGAACAGCGGGTTTCACCGGAAATAACAAACAGCAGGACAAGCAAGGTTTCTGAACTTCCAGAGCATTATACAAACATCGTGCCAGCCTACTTCAAGAAGAACCCAACCCCAGCCTCAGTAGATGAAGTATCTCTGTCCGAACCCAGTCTCTTCCAAATGAAACATAAGAGTCGAATACGAATGGTTGGAAAAAGTTCAAGGTACCACCGATGTAGATGATGAATCAAATATAACATGGTCAGCATATCATGCGAGCCAGAAACGGACTAGCGAATGTGAAACCAGCATCACTTCCTTGCTACCTCTTCTCCGAGATCAAGCTCACAGCATTGCCACAATAAAGCATGCCATGAAGAAAGTAAGGGAAGCTGTAGCATTTCTTAACCCAGGGCAAACTTCCGTCCTGGCAGCTGATGGCACTTTATCCCATGGCAAAAGAAATAAAATGGTACTGGCCAGAGGAATGTGTTTGTGATCAAGTTTGGTGGGCTGCACATTGTGATGACAGCACTGAAGTCTATTGGGTCAATGCTAGCAGACATTGGATGAACAAGTGCACTTGTTGAAGCTGATGTAGCCTCTTCCGGAGCTGCAGATTCATTCCTGTCGGCAACCAATGTCACTAAAACACGTCAAGCACATCAGGTCACAGCATGCAGTTTGTTTCAGCTCCTGAAGAAAGTCTGCACTTCGTACCTTGCCGAACATTCTGATGGCGATGAGGAGGCCTCCAGCTTTGTGGAATGGTGTGATAGTCGAAAGAAGGAGAATCTACAGTTCGCATTTTGGTACTCTATGCTGAACATGGAATCAACAATCTTAACACTGGTGCGAGAATTTAGAGAAGGGAGTTTCAATCTGTATCGTGAATCACTGTCGGAACTGATACCCTACCTCTTTGCCAACAACAATGTAAACTATGCAAGATGGCTTCCTATTCATCTGCATGATATGATATCATTAGAGAAGCAGCATTCCGAGGTCGCCAGAGAATTCCAAAATGGGAATTTCTTGGTTCATAAAACTGATAGGAATTTCTCCGCAATGGCAATCGACCAAGCCCACGAACAAAACAATGCCGTCATCAAAGTGGATGGGGGAGCTGTTGGTCTGACAGCGGATCCATCAGCTCTTCAGAGGTGGATGGTGTCTGGTCCAGAAATTAGAAAATTCGTTGCTGACTATGAAGCCGTATCTGGAAGCAAAGAGGCGAAGAAAGGAAGTCATCACCATGAGGAGTCGCCAAATGCTCAGAAGGCATTCTTTGAAAAGGTTCAGTGGCTTAGAAGTGTGATAGAAGAAATGGGCAATCCATTTTCGGAGCAGTCCACTGATCTACTGTCGCTTGACACTAAGGTCATTGCTGATCCTACAGCAGCTCTGCTGGTTGGATCTCATCTAGAGAAAGGGAAAGAGCAATTCCAAACATTTATGGATAAACTCAATACAGACAGTCAGCATTTCTATCAGCCAATCAAACTGAATAATAATGACTTCTTCAAAACAAGCACAGATCCAACAGAGAAATCAGAACCACAGCTACTAATGGAGGATTGTAAACTGTTCTCCCGCCTTTTCATCTCCTGCCAAAGCAGAGGGTGTGATTTACCAGAGTTTTTCAAACATGAGAAACTATCTTTCCCTCTGTCTCTCAGCAAGCGAGGCAAACTATATGTCGCTACCCAATCTGATCTCGTGGACGTCCTGCAAACCAAGGTGGAGCTTCCAGACACGAAGCCAGAAACTGGCGTACTCATAGTAGATTGTGCATTTCTAGTCAATACAGTAACGCCTAGTACATCGGAGACGTTTGAAGAATATACCAGACAGGATATTCTTCCTAAGGTGCAATACTACAGTAGCAATTACAAGAGGACAGATATCATTTTTGATGTCTATCACGAGTCGTCTGAAGTCTGAAGCAAGATCAAAACGCGGGAAAGCTATCAGTAGGAGAGTAACGGCAAAGAGCAAAACACCGACTAATTGGAAGAGCTTTCTAACGGACAGCGCCAACAAAAGAAGAGCTGTTGAATTTCCTTGCTGACGAAGGGCGTAAAATGACCACAACGAATGAAGTAATTGTAACACGAGAGGAAAATGCTCTACAAAGTTCGAGCCATCCTTATACTAAGATAGACGAATTGGCTCTTTGTACACATGAAGAGCCAGATACCCGGATATTTTTACATGCCTGGAATGCGGCTAAGGATGGACACATGTCTCTCATGATTGAAGCTAATGACACGGACATTGTAGTCATAGGCTTAAGCCTAATGTCTTCTTTCCCTGCAATGGGCATGGATAAAATGTGGATCGCCTATGGCAAGAGGGAGCACATTCGATGGATCCCAATACACGACCATGCATCGGCCGGATAAAAACCGAAGGGATACTATTCTTTCATGCGTTTTCCGGATGTGATGTGGTATCTGGATTCAATGGCAAAGGGGGAAAAAGCATGGCAGACATGGAAATTTTTGCAATGATGCCTTGGCTACATTTGCGAAACTCAGTCACTGTCCTCCTGAAATTAATGCCTCTGATCTACAAGTTCTTGAGAGATTTGTTCTTCTGATGTACGACCGGTCAAGTGCTGCTACTACAGTAGATGAAACAAGGTTAGATCTCTTTGCCAGGAAGCAGAGGTCATACGAATTAATCCCGCCAACACAAGGAGCGCTAAAGGAACATGCCAAACGTGCTACCTTCCAAGCAGGACATATCTAGGTGCAGTCCGTCGTTCCTGATCCAGAGCTTCCGTGTCCTTCCAAGTGGGGATGATTGAAAGACGGTAACAAATGGAAAGTAGCCTGGACTTCCTAGGAACCAATTTCTAAAAGCTGTAGTGAATTGACAAAATGCGGATGTAAGATAAAATGTGGTTGAGGAAGATGCAAGTGGTCAGAGTTTGGAACAGGCTGTACTCCGCTTTTCAGTTTCCCTTTTGAGATTTAGTAAACAACAACGATTGAACTTCGAGCTGGACTTTTGTCGCCGGTTCTTGGAAGGTTAGCCTATTGAAATTCAAATGCAGAGAGTTGTAAGGATATATATGACCTGTAGATATTTTCCCAGATATTGACAATTTCCATGCTGGGTATTAGCACAGAAAGTAATTTTGACGTTGAATTGGACATTTCATCAGGATTGTAAATGTCGACTTTAAATCATTTCGTGTAATTATCCACCTTAGGGTATGGGCGATATATCATGCCAAATGAATTGAAACAGTGCAATCCTTGAGTTCTCTCACTCAGATTTAGAATTGATACGGCAATAAATCAAAAATATTTCATCAACTTCAACTAATGTAATGATTTCAGATGAAAATCATAAAACAGAGGCCCGTTTGGCAGCCATTCTTGAAAAAGTGGCCACTATATTGTTTTTTTTTCGTGGCTAACAGTTTCACCTGAATGAGTGTCCTACAAGGAAAACTCATCCCAAAATGCATGCTTATATCACAATTTGCACTATAGTTTTTGAGCAAAACTATAAAACAGAGGCCCGTTTGGAAGCCAACTTGAAAAATGGACGCCATGTTGAATTTTTTTCGTGGCTAGCACTTTTTTCTGAATAAGTGACCTATCAGGAACACTCATGCCAAATTTCATGCTTATCTCACAATTTACACGATTCTACCCAAAATTGACATTTTCCTGCTCTATTATATTTAGTATCTTTTCTCAGGATAGGTAAAAATGATAAAAAAGTCTTATATTTAGTAACCCCTCAAACCAGTAAAAATGAAAAAAAGGGTCTTATATTTAGTACTTCTCAAAATTGCGAAAATGAAAAATAAATCTTACATTTAGTACCTGTTTTTAAAATATGTAAAAATAAAAAAAATACTTTATATTTTGGTATCTCTTCTCAAAATATGTAAGAATGTTAAAAGAATATACAGATTTAGTATTTTTGTGAGAAATAAGTAAATATTTCCAAATAATTCTCATATTTACTAATTATCCTCAAAATAGCGAAAACTCTTCCTGGTGTAACAAAAAAAAAAAAAATTAATGTTTATTTGCAAAGTATGTTGTACTTTTTCAACATGAATCTGATATTGAGTCTCCATTTCGAATTAAAATTAATTGAACGGACATAAACTGTTCAGGTATGTTTCTTCTTTCAGAAAGAATTATATTCATTAAAATTGTGAGTTTCAATGAAATAGAAAACAGCTTAGATATAATGAACCCCAGCAATGTCAATATTCAGGTGTAAACATTTGGTGAATTATCCTCCACCCCACAAAAAATAACAGTCTATTCGGGTATGTTCTTACCGACTTCGTATCTGAGAAGCTGAGTCGTTGTTAAAAAGATAAAATCAATAATTCATATTTAAATAACACACTGTCTTGAAGAAGCTCAATAGATTTTGTTGAATATATTTTCTTCCTTTTATTGTTAGAACATATATATCCAGTAAACTTCTGTCTTGTGTTAAAATGATTTTTCTATAATATTCATTTATACAAATATATTCATATATATAAAGAATATACCTTGCAGTTTCAAGTCCTATGCTAGGGCTTTTATATTCTAAAATAGGTAAATGTACACCTAGCAGAAAATGTGGTATGTTACACACACACACACACACACATTTTTATATTTATGTAAGCTGAATATATATATATATATATATATATATATATATATATATATATATATATATATATATAAGCCTTTTAGCCGTCTTGTCACTATTTGTTGCAAGAATCACGGAAAAACTCATCGAGTTATTCAGCTAGAAACAGATCAGTTTAAAATCCTTTTTTGTTAGACCCAATGTTGTCCCAAATGAGCAATAGTGAGAGGAAAAACATCATTCAGTCCTGCACTACCATTTTCAAAGTCCATTAAAGTCCAACTACGAGAACGGTAAATAATTTTTTAAAAAGTGTAACAGTAGAGATGAAGACTAGATCAGGAGGTCACAACAGGACGAGAGATCATCTTGGAGCTAAAGAGATCAATTAGAAAAGATCCAAATCAATCCATAAGAAGTTTGGCACGTGAGAGAAAAATTTCAGCTATAACAGTACAAAGAGCAGTGTAAAAGGACTTGAAAGTGAAATCGTACGTAAATCGGCGAAAAACTTTGTTATTCCAAGACAGAAAGATAGAAGGTTTGAATAAGTTTAAAGTTTATCCTGTAATAATATTTGTATATTTGAACTTAATATCAATCCTTCAGGAGATTCTGATCTTTAGTTATGATTAATTAATCATGAAAATGTCATTTTCGCTTATGATTGATTCGTGTTCATTCCAGTAATATATATTTAATCATTTCTCATTTGCAATGTTTCAAAACTGAATCTAACAAATGGACAATTTTATATATATATATATATATATATATATATATATATATATATATATATATATATATTTGAATTCCAGAATAGTAAAGTGAAAGCGTGTTGAAAATGTGCCAAAAAAAAGAGACATAGTTTCAAATGTGATTATGATTAAATAATCCCCCTCGCCTTAGATTTAGATTGATCGTGTCATTAAAGAAAGATATGCCAAATCCTGTCAAATGTGTTATATACAGTACCTATGAACAGTAATAGGCATCTCCAATCCTCATAAATACGTTGTAAGTGGGGGTAATATGCTTTATAAGTAGTCCATCACTACCAGTGCTTTATCTTCTTCACGCCGCTGGCGAGTATTGTATTTTGTTGATGTTATAAAGATTACCATTTCATTTCCAACCTCCGTTTTTGTTATTCCTCATTCAATAACCCTTTAGGTTACAACAAAATGTGTGAAACTTTTTTTAAAATCATTTCACGCTAAGGAAGGCGGCAATGCCAATAGCAAGCGGAGTGGGGTGTTGCGAGTGAAAGAGAAAAAAAGAACTGAGAATAGTGAGGATTGTGAAAAGGACAAAAAATGAGCAGTGATCAACAGAAGATTTCGATTGATGCCACATTCAAACTTTTGCAGATTAGATTTATCAGGGATGCAAGGATGCAGAAGGGAGTCTCACAGGTAGGAAGTGCGAGGAATGAAACTGTTATAGTAGTAGTGGAGGTTGCATTTAGTTATTTCAACAATAAAACGATGGGACAGAGTTTCTAACCTAGTAACACGCTTAAATATATTTAATCGGGGCACCATGGAAAACAACAACGCTAGCATGCAGGGGACTTTTCAAATATTGCCAGTATAATTAGCATTATAATAGTCGTCCAAAGATTCATTGAACTGGTTTTATATGCATGTTTTTTTGCACACATTCAAATGAGACACAACAAACTGAACTAAAGGATCACCTAACGACACAGTTTCTCACACTGATCAAACGCATTACGTATGAAGCCTATGCATTTTCTATCGTATAACAATCCCCACCCCCAAAAAAACGGTGGAGTTGTATAAATAAGTAACATCAGAATATTGTTGGGTCCTGTTTTGACCAGGTAAATGGTAAAAGAAATAACAAGTGTCGCAAATATATCATATATTAAACAGTGAGTACAACCGAAGAGTATTACACGACTAGTGATTGTGTGTCGGTTGACCCAGTGTTCAATCTATTCGACTTTTAATATCTAACAGCACCCCCGACGAGGGTGTATGTGGCACAAGGCCGGTTTATTGTGGGTACACCGAGCCAGTAGGCTCGGCCAAAAATATTCCCTTTGAACCCGTATAAACGGGTTCAGGGACTGTCTACCTACCCGGATGAAACTTTGCCCTGCGGCAAAGCTTCGTTCGAGTTGCTCTCTGCCGTAGAAGAGTTCAACAGAAATGAACAGTCTGTGCTACTGTTATATTTAAAAACACCCCCCACGAGGGTGTATATAGCACAAGACCGGTTTATTGTGGGTTATCCGAACCCGTAGGATCGGCCAAAAATATTCCCTTTGAACCCGCCTAGGCGGGTTCAGGGCCTGTTTAGCTCCCCGGTCGAAACTTTACCCTTCGGCAAATCCTTGTGCGAGTTCGACAGTTTGAACAATCTGTGCAATTGTTCCCCTGAGGCCTTCTCTCCACTCATCTTATAGTAGGCGGAAGAGTCCAAGATAGACTTTTTAGAGGGGGACACGACAACAGGTGCACAAAGGGGATTGATTGCCAAGACATAATTGTAGTGTTTATATTGCATTGCATATCACATAAATACAAAAAGGAACATGTTTAATTTAGACATAAAGCTCTCGGCATCATTGAAAATAGAGGATGCTGCAAAATACCACACAGAAATATATCTCAGGTAATGGTAAGACATTAGCACGATGAAGACACTATTGCCAATATCTTACCATTTAGTCGGAGGTATTACTAGGAGGTAATTGTGGGGAGTATTTCTGCCGCGTCCTGTACGAGAAACGAAAAGAAAACAAATTAAAATCAACCGGCATGCTAACGTTTCATGTTGCTTCAGTAATCACAAAGTTGGTGGGTTCCAAAAACAGCAATAGAACTGGATGTGGAGTAGTTCTTGGTAAGAAAACAGTGTAAAAATGTCTCCCAAATGAAGCTTCCATATTCACCGCAGAAATCTGTGCAATAAATTTGGCTCTTCAGATTGTTGACGCCAGCAACATAAAAAGATTCATTATTCATTCCGACTCAATCTCTGTCTTACAATCCATAAAAAACTACACAACAGAATAACCCTCATATTGTTAAACTGTTGAACAAACTGAACACCTTAACACATAGCAAAATGGTGATATTTTGCTGGATCCCAAGCCATACTGGAATCCAGAGAAATGAGAAAGCCAATTCCTTAGCCAAAGCTGCTCTTAACATGACACCCGACCAAAACATCAAAATCCCATACACTGCCCTAAAACATAAAATCAAGACAATAATAACACTAAAATGGCAACAACTATGGGACAGAAATACCAACAATAAACTCTACCAAATAGCAACAATTCTCAAGGAAAGGCAACTGAATCTTAAAATAAGAAAAGAACAAACCACAATTGCCCGACTACGCATTGGACACACAAGAGTGACTCACTCTTTCATACTAAAACAAGAACCTACTCCTAAATGTTCCTGTGGAAAACAATACACTGTAAAACATATACTAATAGAATGTACAAACCTCACACACATCTGTAGAAATTTCTATAACACGGAGAACATGAAGAAATTATTTGCAAAAACTGAACCAAAAAATATATTGGATTTTCTAAAAAGAATTGGTCTCTTATCAAAGATATAGACTGATTTATAAACAACATATCCTACCTTTTACCATTTTGCAAATAAATTGTCCTTATCAAATGGAAATTCTCGACTTTAACAAAAATACCTTATTTGCAAATAAGCTCTAGCTTCCTAAAAATGTTCCATACAAAATAGGCATTTAAAATTCATATAAACTGGATTTGGCATTAAATAACCCACAGTGGTTGATATGCCATAAAACCCAAACAAACAATTGACCTCCTGGCCAACAATTTATGCGCTATATTCAGAATTCTCACGGCCCTGTCGGCTGGGGCTTTAGAATACGCCGACTGCACCTCTGTAGAGCGGTAAGAACCCCCCCCATAATGAGGCGTCCTGGGTATGAAGTTAAACTGCATCCAACAGCAAGGCCTCTGATCAGGAGGTTTTGACCAGCGTGGAACCACCTCTTATTTGCTGGTGTTCCCAGGTCCACCTTGACCCGGGGTGGCACCATCCGTTAGGGTCCCAGCTATGGGCAAATACTGAACTCCTAGTTTTTCCAAGTCTTACACACGTCCTGGGTATGACGGTAAACTACATCCGCGTCCTGGGTATGACGATAAACTACATCCGCGAACTGGGTACGGCGATAAACTACATCCAGCAGCAAGGCCTCAGATAATGTTTTCTGAAAAAATAATGTTGCCAGCTATATGTTTTTGAAACAATAATGTTGCCAGCTATGCGTTTTTGAAACAATAATGTTGCCAGCTATACGTTTTTGAAACAATATTGTTGCCAGCTATACTTTTTTGAAACAATAATGTTGCCCGCTATACTTTTTTGAACGTCCTAGGTTTGACGATAAACTACATCCGCGTCCTGGGTATGATGATAAACTACATTCAACAGCATGTTTTCGGAAAAATGATGTTTCCAGCTATGCGTTTTTGAAACAATAATGTTGCCAGCTATACGTTTTTTGTAAAGAATAATGTTGCCAGCTATACGTTTTTTGTAAAAAATAATGTTGCCAGATATACGTTTTTTGTAAGAAATAGTGTTGCCAGCTATACGTTTTTTGTAGGGAATAATGTTGCCAGCTATACGTTTTTTTGTAAAAAAATAATGTTGTCAGCTATACGTTTTTAGTACCATAATGTTGCCAGCTATACGTTTTTGAAACAATAATGTTGGCAGCTATACGTTTTTTATTCCATACAAAATAGACATTTAAAATTCATATAAACTGGATTTGTCATTAAATAACTCACAGTGGTTAATATGCCATAAAACCCAAACAAACAAACAAACAAACAAACAAACAAAGTTGGTGTTAAGTTTATCAACACATCATATCAGGTAGCTAGTAAAGTTAACGCCGACTGTAATTCTTCCACCAAATACTTCAGGAGCAGTTCTTTTAATGGTTCTCATATAAAACTCCAATAGATAATGGAATCAAGATGTCTTTTTGTCTGCCCAGATCACATTCTGCATTTCAGGATTTTCGACTCGTTAATTTCTGTTCAGTTGCATCTGGCGACTTTATGTATTTTAAAAGATTCAGGCTTTGTAGCAGCATTACTAGAGGAGAGTGATCTGAATGGAAGCTTTCGGTAGACGTAGTTAGCTGATGTTTTGTGTAACTTTCCGAATAAACTTTGAAGACTTTTCTATAGCCTTTCTTACAAGTTGTCATCTATTCCGCACAGAAATATTTAGTTTCCTTTCAGTTGTTTCCCTGAATAATTGTAAACTACGAATCCCCCACCCCGACAAAAAAAAAAAAAAATGCAGATCAGGTGATCGATGAGATTTTTGTAAACTTTGTAGAAGGTTATTTTTCAATATCCGGAGAGATGTGAAAACAATACTGATCATCGACTTCTAGCAAGAATAATATTTTTTCTAAAGCAAATATTTTGGCAGTTTCAGAGAATGTTTTAATGAGTTCTTAAGCGGTATAATCACAGCCAGGAATCCGTGACCCGTAACTTATAAGGGCCGTAACGGCACAGCATCTTCTGCGGCCGCAGTGTCAGTTGTGTTTCCAGACGGAGGCTAATCTTTTCAAGACAGAATTGAATTCAGAATTTTCCTTCTCATTTATTGTTTGCCAACAAATACTATGGAGCCTATTCTGTCCGGCTATTTAGCCATAGCTGGAGATAAGTGATGAATTCCGACCATGGAAGTTTAAATGTACACGGACTGATCAAAAATTATCGGTATTGGTGCTATACAAAAAAAAAAAAAAAAAAAATACTATATCCGTTATCAATTCGGCTACTTCAGAACAGTCCCATTCTGAAGCCACACAATTTATCCGTAGTCGTCCCCTTTGATGGAATGTTTCCTGAGAATCCATGTTTTGGAATAGCGAGCAACTTGGTCGTCGATTTCTCTTACATTTCCTCGATATCATGAAATCTGTTGCTTCCAAGTGGCATTTGACTTTTGAATAAGAAATGTCGCATGGGAGTGATCTGAAAAATATGCTGGCTGACGGACCTGGGAAATAATTCACAAGTCATGCTTACATCTAGAACATCTGTGGTAGATTGAGACAACAATCTACGCACATTCCTTCCAAGTACTTCTATATCAATGGAAGTAAAGGCGAGGGTTATAATTTGGTGAGTGTGCGCAACAGAGTTCGAGATCAGATTGTGCCAAGCGGCTTTCCACTACGTACTCATAGCAACAGTCTCGATATTTTATTATCATACCTGCAGATATACAATATGCAGTGCACTTACGCAAACACTGTCGTCTTCTGGGAAGGTCACGCCTAATTCAGCAAGAAATCATTGTCGCAGAGTTCATTCTTGCTTAATTATTGGCATCTAATACATTACTTAGAATTTCTGGACGGAATCTAAAAGCTTATCATTAAAACGATTAAACTGTTATTCCAATTGATTTACAACAATTTATATATATATATATATATATATATATATATATATATGTTCCACATTTTTAATTACAGTACTATTTACTCTTTAATTACAGTTATTTCTTATATGTCCACCTTTAAACTTTCGTAAAAGCGGTAATATTCTGTTTTTAAATTTTCTTAATTTTTTTTAATCACCAGTTAGCATCACCCGATCTCAGTTGTGACAAACGCCTGATAATATATAATACTTTTTTTCGAGTCCGTTCATCTACTGATCTATATTGTGAATAATGTAAGTTCAAAAGCACTAAGTATATGATGACAGCGAATAAGATATAAAGATCATAGTATGATTTGTCTATTCTGAAGTCGTCGCATTTATGATAGCAACCCGTATATTTTTCATTCCACACTTAACTACGTATTTGATGTATGAGATTTCTTTAAATAAGAATTAATTTGAGATTTAATGATTCAACTTGATGTTTGGAGTTCAACATAAAATTTCTGTTTTATTTTAAGCCTTTACCTCTTCGGTTTTAGCCTCTCAAATTTATCGAGATTCCCATGAATAACGAATACGGATTTTAGCATTTAATTAATTACATTCGAGCGCTGTTTTCTTTGGCCAGCTTAAGTAACGTGGCTAAAAAAAAAACAAAAAAAAACCGAAGACGTAAGAAAGGAAAGAGTAATTTAAAAGTAAATGAGTGAGCCTGAAACGAGTAAGTGTTGTCTCAAAAAGTATAACAAAGATATACATCTAAAAATGGACTTAGAAAGAGGCAAAGGAGAAACATTGAAATAAAAATTAACCAAGAACAAAAAAAAGTCAAAGAAGAAAATGAAAAAAAAATTTTTTTTTAAATACCAAGGAAGTGTGAGAGAAAAGGCAGGAATTTTCTGAGAGATTTAGCGAAATATAAAGGTAACAAAACGTAGTTGTGACAATTATCAGCAGTTATGGGTAAGGTCCAAATGTCTTGACAGAGAATAGGATTAAAACGTTGGTTCGTGAAATTGTTTAATTAATAATTTTAATTTTCAATCCCTGGATCAACAGAGTGAACTTGGAATGAGTGGAAACAATGGTGAAAATGGATGAGCAATAACCAAGCCGAACTAAAATAAAAACTAGACGATGTATATATCTAGACACAGCCGTAGAACGAGATCTGTGTACCACACCCTAGACTGATTAAATTGTTCAGTTTTGAATTACTTGCAGGTTGCTCGCGTCGACAGACACGTGATGATATCCGCTGGGAACAGCGGTCGAAAACTTGTATCAAGTACAACAAAGATGAAAAAAATAGTCCCCATGTAAATATTGGTAGCCATAGTATCACAAAATTATAAATATTAATATGAATATTATCTTGCGTAATATATATTATAAAATAAGTATAATGAATATATATATCTATATATATATATATATATATATATATATATATATATATCAAAATGAGAGCAAGAACAAATGGAGTAAAAGTCCATTGTTTGTAGCATTTCCTTTTAAAAAAGTACTCAATGCAAAATAGAGCAATACATTGTTGCTATTTTTATTATAAGAATAGATTATAATAAAAACATTTTTAAATCGCTGCACAAAGTATTCACGTTGTAATACTATGATTGTACTTCTTGGGTGATGGTAACTGGTGATTAAAAAAAAATAAGAAAATTTAAAAACAGAATATTACCGCTTTTACGAAAGTTTTTAAGGTGGACATATAAGAAATAACTGTAATTAAAGAGTAAATAGTACTGTAATTAAAAATGTGGAACATATATATATATATATATATATATATATATATATATATATATAAGATATTAATACTACAAACTGGACGCCAATACATAGAAATATAAGGACTAAATAAACAAAATGGGTAATTACCTGTGTTAAATTGTTCCTATAAGAACGGGTAATACATAATTTTTTAAAATTTAATTATATTTTAAGGTATAGATAAGTAGTGTCGGCAATTTACGGTTAATTCACTCCTTTAGTTTAATAAAGACATTTTGTCAGCAAATTTGACCATTTCTAAGTTTTCATGTAAACATAAGAATCACATAAGAATCACGGTTCACTTAAAGATTTACAAGTTACATTTTTTTAGCATTATCCATTTTAGGGAATTTATTAAATTCTTTTATGTTCCAATTTTTTTTAGAAAGGGTCGTCCTATTGTATTTTATTGTACGCGTTATTGGAGAAAGGTATTATATGTTGGTAGCAATTATATTAAAGCAATTCTTGGTATTCCCGATATAAATTTTTTCGACTGTTGGATATTCCATCTTAGAAATAGTCTATAGGTAAACAAGTAAAAATCTGTTTTGCAATGGAGATTTGTTAGAACTTCCACAATTACACTTGTTGATATTATCTGCGTTTCGTGCTTTGGAATAGCAATTATTACTCGGGTTTGTGCATTGAATTGAAATGTTATTATTATGTATTTTAATATTTTTAAATCTGTTATAATTAAGAAATTATAAAAATTATATATACACACACCCAGACACACGCGCGCGCGCACACACACACACACACAAACACACACACACATATATATATATATATATATATATATATATATATATATATATATATATATATATATATTAAGAAGTATAATTTTATGGTATGCTATTTTTATGGAATAAAGTGCTCAAAATTAGACACAGAGCGTATGTAAATATAAAAGTGAACATTGAAGTCAACACTTAGAGTGGACAGATTGTTTCCTCCTAAATGCACTCATCAGGGAACTGATGTGATAACTCAATATATATATATAACATCATCAAACTGATAAGAAAACTGGAAAGGATAACCATAAAAATAAGCAGGTACAATAATCTATATTGTTCAATGAAATATATTTGAATGAAGATATGCTGCCTAAATATACACCATAATACACACACATATCGCATATAATATATCGCATATAAATTGTTGTTATCAATAAAAAAAAGTACTCGATTTAATGCAATGGAACCATTAAACATATATTAATTGTTATATTCCCTGCTAAGGGAATAGACACATAACACCAGGTGGATATTAGAACAAGTACAACATGGAATACGGCACAGTACAGGTCAATCTAATAGTGAGCGCCTCTAGTTGGCAGGTCGGGTGTGCTTGTGTCGTGTCGCTCTCACCTTCTCTTCTTCTCTTGTCTCTCGTAGACGGTCGACTATATAGGTACTTACAACATATAGTGTAATCATTCATGCGGATAACTGGTTATTCCATTACACTATTAATAAATATAACAAAGTTCAATACCGATTACTGAATCTAATTATGTATAATGTCCGGTAAAATAAGGAAAAAAACGTCATTTATAGACCATAGATACATGAAAAATGGTCTAGGAATTAACCAGTTTCACAAAACACCTGAAACCATCGAATGGCTTTCTAACATAAAACGGAAGAATGAGCGTATATCCTTCCAATTAGATATTTGTGACTTATACGCGTACGTCATCGAGAATCTCCTAATATCTATCACCAAATTGTTGTCCTGTTTGCCAAAATGAAATAAATATAATAAAGCAGGTACAAAGACCTATATTATTCCATAACCGTTATTTGTGAACCAAAAGAAACGAGCCAGAGTTAGTATTACTATGCAAGCGTATGATTCAGCGAAGTCCTGCGAAGTTTTTAGAATTCTATTATTATGGCGGCTTATATTCATTTTCGACCTCAACGACACCGGGCTCTATAGAAATGACGGTGTAATTCTCCTCCGTAAAAATAGCCCACGAAATAGAGACCAATGAAAAAATGAAATGTTAATTTTTTTAAATATCATGAGATAATTATAACTAAAGCTAAAGTGATAACTTTCTCGATGTAACCTTAGGACTGAATAAGGGTTACTATAAACAATATACAAAAAGATCTGTATAACCATAGATACATTAGTAAAGATTCAACCAACCACCACAAATTCTGGATAATTTACGTGAATCAGTTTAACTTAGATTATTCATCAACTCTAACAATAAGCAAATAACTGATAAGATTAAAATTAAATATATGAAAGCTTTCAAACTAAATTTAGAGTATTTAGAAAAAAAAGAAGGTAAAAATAAACAGAAACCTAACATCTTATGGCGTAAGCCACATTTTAACAGTAATGTCCATAGTAATATGGGAAGACTTTTGCTAAATTTAATTCATAAGAACCATTATACAACACTAAAAAAGATTTTAACAATAATATTGTTATGATCATCTATAGCTACGTTATTAACACTGACAAATCTTATTCCCATCATAACAAAATTGTATTAAACAAATATTTTTCCAACAAAGACAACATGAATGTTTCTAAAATTAAATACAACTGCCGCAAAAATATGGCCAGTCCCTTACACTGTCAATGTGTGACCGATAATATTGTATACGAGTAAGTATACATTTCTGTAACAATGTTAAATTTTACTTTATTTCCACTGAAAATTTTGGTAAATTTCGTTTCTACTATCATCGAATATATATATATATATATATATATATATATATATATATATATATATATATGTATATATATATAAAAGAAAGAACAGTAAAATATATAATCCTGTGTTCTTATTGATATTTTTATTTTTATAAGACAGTGCGCAATGTAAATTTACAGACACAGACATAAATATTATAAGTTAACTGATTTAACATATGGTTTCTTCGCTACACAGGAATTACCATGTTTCAAAAACTAAGCTAAATCTTCAAATTCGGTTATACAATTAAATTAACAGCCTTAGTTCCGTTTCATCTTCAATCTCATTTGGAAGTAACGTATTTTACATTTACTGAGTTTTAAACGCACATACACACACACACACACACACACACACACACACACATATATATATATATATATATATATATATGAAGATAAATTCACATTTTACAGATATACTTTTATATCTGAAATTCTGAATAAATACACACTCATATACATATGAATATATACAAACACATACACACATACACACACGCATATATATATATATATATATATATATATATATATATATATATATATATATATATATATGTGGTGTGTGTGTGTGTGTGTGTGTGTGTGTATGCGTGCGTGTGTGTATTACGCTAAAGGAGATAATTTTGGAATTACTTTTTTCAAACCCGAATATATTGGCAACTTGCTGACCCGTTTTGAAATCTTCACAGTATTTAGTATTGTTGAAGTTATCACCTCCTCTGGCTATTTGAAATTGTATCTACTGTGTTTACATTTACAGTGCTACTGCTGTGCATTATATTTTACCAGAAGTTAATATAGATAAAAACTTTTTTTTATATAAAAACATATACGAAAAACAATATTGAAGTTTTATGAAATAAGTATTTGTTATTTTAATCATTACATTGTTTTAAAATAATGGAATCATTCTGTATTTTCAAAATTAAAACATTTAATGTTTTTGCAAAATAATAATGGTAATTTTTTGTACAAAGCTACGCGCCCTAGTAAAACCAATTGTACTTTGTTTCTCCTTACCTGTTTTCGCTTCTCTCCCGATTTTGGTTTTGATCGGTCAATGTATGGCTATTTTATAGGGTGTAACAGACGGGCGGAATTTTCTATATAAATTAAAAATGGGTTATAAAAGTTAGAAAAGAATCAGTATTCTTTTAATACTGAAATGCCTACGGAAATTGTTTCCCATATGATCGCGTTATAAAGGTCATATGATAATTTATTTGTTTTAATAGTGAGAGCAAAACAATTATTTTCGTTCGAGTAAGATTTGACGATTCATCCACTTCTATTTTATATGGACTTTCAGTTATATATTTGTCTTTCAGTTAACATAATGTTTTTCACATTTTTTCTACAATTTTCAAAACTATCAAATAGTTTTCAACATCTAAGCAAACTGGGATCAAACAGCTAAAAGAGAGGAAAATTTGACTTGTAACATTCAATACCTCATCATCTAAGCGACTAACATTTCATCATCCGCGAGTTGATACTGAAATTTTTGCAAAAATAATGAACTCTGAGGCTGTTTGCCTTGACATCTGTTGGGACTTAACCCTCCCCCCCAAAAAAAAAAAAAACATCGTGGAACGCATACATACGATCAGTCGCTAATGAGTCTGCCAAAATTTTCGATTCCTCTCTCCAGAAATCAACTTACTTTTCTTGATAGGCCATTTATAAGAGACAGGTTTGGCCAAAAATAGAGGTTTTTGCTGACATATCTGCACTGGTGCTGCCTAATCTTCCCTTTCCAGTTTTGAGATTGTTCCAAATCTTTTATGCGACCTTCGCATTGATTAATAATTTTCGACCCGACAACTCCTTTTCCCTTTAACAAATGTTGCTAGAACCTCATTAATCTCTCACTGATTAGTTTCAGCAGTTCAGAAAAATACGACTCAAATCTTCCTTTGTACGTACACTGGGTTGAATCATTCGTATTCACATCATTCTTATTCACTATTTGTAAAGTAAAACATGTAGTTTTTTTCTAACTATCGGTAATCTAAGATCTCAAAATCCTAGTTTTTATGCAAACTGCGTCTAAGGTTGGTGTGAGAAAATCTTTTCCATTTTAAAGTTTTGCTGACTTCTCAAGACTTAACGAGTTATGTCCATAACTTTTTGATGTCGTCATAAATGTGCTTCTAATACAAACATATCATGTGAAACTTACAAATCTATTTGAATTCTTACTTCCGGTAAAAGACTGCATGAAGAATCTATCTATTTAGGGTCATCCATGCATTATTTATACCGAAGTTGGCATATCAATAAATCCTTAGTCAGATACAATTGTCTTATCTGAAATTTGATGTCATATTTTCAGTGTATAATATATTTGCGAGATTAATATATACGACTAGTACCCATACACATCTGGTCGATCAGAAAAAGCTTCCAATTAGAATGGAGCAGAAACAGCATGATATTTAGATGTAACAGAGTTCATCTGCTTCAGTTACTTCACGGTACTTTTATTGAAAACATTTTGAATTAATGCCGTTACTGATATAACAGAAATCTGTATTTATTCATTCGAAGATACCCACATTGTGATAATATAGATCTGTCAACAAAGATGAACTGTTGTAAGAAACTGGACGTAAATTTACGGTAGATGATCTCACTTTCTAGAGATATTTTCTTAGTAACCTGCTTTTAAGTGTAGCGCCTGCAAAATAAAAAAAAATGTACTGAATGTTATTTCGGTGAGCAATTAATGCATATGATATGGTGTTTTGTAATAGATCCCTTTTGTGTTCATATAATGTTTTATTTAATTTTCTTGTAGTTTCTCTTATGTATTGCTCGTGGTTATTATTACAGTTGATAGAGTAAATCCCTCCTCCAATTTTTTATAATTGTCTCACCCGAAGCAAGCTGCTAATTCCACTATAACTTTGTGAAATTGAAATAGAATTGAAATAGACTTTCACGGTGTCAAATTGAAATAGAATGGCAAAACTGAGAATAGGGTTGATTGAAGAAAAACACAAAGAAATGCTTTTAAGAAGACAGAAAATGACAACTGATGTTGCATTTACATTTTTGAAGATTGTAGCTATCCAGGAAGTAAGCGAACTGAAGAGAATACCGCAGTTGCGAAGTGCGAAAAAAAGCTGTTAGAGCAGAGGTGGCGGATAAATCTATTTAGTTAAAATGTAATACTATGAGACCTACTTGCCAATCTAGTAGCATGCATAAATGCATATAATCGGAGCACCAGGAGAAAAAGTTTATCAGAACAGTTGCAATGAAAATATTTGTAGAAAATACGGAGGGAAGCCACCTCACGTCGGTGATAAATTGGCTGAAGTCGACATGACTCGATATGCCTTCAAACACCCTTCTTTGAAGATTTGTGAATCTTGAGATATATAGTATGAACACCACACCAGATATAACACAGATTGAGCCAACATTCCTTGCAGTAGATCTAGTAAATGATTTACCATCATAACACGACTTAATGTCACTAGTTAACGCGAGTCCAAGAATTAATATTGTGCTGCTTTCCTAGAGTTTAGTTTCAACCATGCTGCCGTAAAAGTTCTATGTGGTGATGAAATAAAATTAGTTTTTTGGGTAGCGTTCAAATTTACAATCCATTTATGTCCCCAGTCAAACACTAATTGGAATACTTAAGTTTTAGCGTTTTATATTGTTTTGTATTTTTAAGTCCTCTATTATTTTAGTAGTTTTAACAAATTTTATATTAAATCTAGATAAATTATTTTCAGTTGTAGCTGTAATAATGTTGGGAGTTAGAACAGTATTTATTGCGCTCGTTAGGTTTAAGATAAAGGACCGCTGTGCCATTATGAGGTATTTTATGAGGCTTTTGTTTCGCGTTGATTATGAAATAATTAGATTAATTATAGATTAAAACTATTTGAATGTATGTCATAACTTCATGTAAATAATGAAATCTACAAATTCTGATCATAAATAGAATCCGAGGATTATTACGGATTTTACTTCATTCTAACAATGAAAAAAACCTTATGAGATTCATTTTTATTCATTAATGGACACAAGTTTTAGATTATTGTTACAGTGGTCTCCGATGATATCCAGGGTCGGTAAAGTGTTGATTGTCTCCCTTCATAAGTACATATTATCGTATATTTGACTTTATTTAGTTTATCTAGAATGTCAGGTAAATATGTTCCATGGACGTATATTAATAGAGCGTCATGAATATATCCGAAATATGCTGATTGTTTAGCTAAAATATTTTTGAAAGGAAGAAATTCAAGAAATTCTCATAAAATAAATGCTAGCACCCCACTAAGGGGCGACCTCATTGGTAATTCAAAATTTGTTTATAAATATTATTATTAAATTTGAAATCGCGTTGTGAGATGGTCATTTTTTACTATTTTAGCTATTGATTAGAAGAGGTTTATTTTCTATTGTTTTAGATATATTTTTTAATACATTTATTAATAGGAACGTTGTTATAGAGACTGCTAGCTAAAGAAAGCAACATTTCGTTTTGGCTGCAGTAAAACGAAGTGAATTCCGCTGAACCTTTTTACTCTGTATGAAGTAACGTCATTAAACTGCCGTCATGTGACTCACATGACTTATGCATCATAAGCTCTTTCTGTATCCTTACAAAATTATATATATATATATATATATATATATATATATATATATATATATATATATATAGAGAGAGAGAGAGAGAGAGAGAGAGAGAGAGAGAGGGAGGAGGTTTTTTTCCTTTGAATTGCAGGCAAAGTTAATATTATGTAAGATTCCCCCCTCACAAAATTTAATCGTTTTTCGTTACAGAAACTAGATTTTTTAATAGCTATTTAGATTTAATGGATTCTTTCCTAATATACGAGTCTCTTTAATATTGACGACGATCATGTTGACCTATTTAACTTTCAGTATTATAAGATCCACTCTTTAATATTCATCTATGAAATAAACTTTATCTGTATATAAAAAGAGGCATGACGAAAAGCGTTTTATATGATTAATACTTTAAATGTATATTGAATGCACAATTCGAACAATAGCATACCAAACATGAACATTAATAGAGTCCTTAGAATAGAAATCTAGAAATCAAATTCTGGATAACCAGATGACAGAAAGACGCCATAATCAAGGGTCAGTGATAATATGCATGTTACTAAATGACAAACATTGATTTATGTGTTTTGTTTTGTTGTACATTTTGGCATCTCAATATAAATAAGCTTATCAATGTAGTATTCTGTCATACGAGAAAAAGATAGGCACATACATAGTTTTAACGCGAGACAGAGTTTTTGGTTTGCTAAAAGGTAAAATACCGAGTTTGGTTTACACGAAGATCTAAAAGGCAAAGACAGTTTGAATTTGTCGAGAGTTATTAAGGTTGAGATAGGTTTAGACTTACACAAGAATCTAAAAATGAAAAAGATCTCGCTTGCACCCGAGTCAAAAAATGTACAGAGACAAAATGGCGACAAAGCTATGTTTTGAATGAAAGCCGGATGGAATGATGTAAGATGAAAAAAGGAAATCCACTGATTCTTTAGAAATTACTTTAGTTTACGTTTCGGATAAGAAATGGTAAAAACATTACCAGATATGAAATTAAAAACAAAGTGTCTGCTCAAACATGTATATCCACTAAAAAAGAAATTATATGCCCGAGCGAGAGCGCGCACACATACACCTTATATATAAAAAAAAATAGTGTATGTGTGTGTATTTGTGCGTGGGTGTGTCCAATCAAGTCCGCCGTTCTTACTGGACCGATTTCAAAGATTCATAGCTCATTCAAATGCCCTGGAAATGTTAGAGAGGGAACGATTTTCGTTAAGCTCAGCTTCAGGTTTGTCAGGTTATGCGACGTTATATATATATATATATATATATATATATATATATATATATATATATTATACTAGCTATTATCTTTGCTTTCATGGTTCAAATGGAGTAACCACTATTTTCCCTTAGTATCCAAAATTGCAGTCCACCTTTTATTATAAATTAGTTTAAAATGCGCCCTATTGGGCGGCATCTAAGCAAGGTCCTGCGGAGAACTCTTGGTTTGACCATCAGTATAATAGCTAGGAAGGATTAGCTGCTATAGCATCGATAAACTGCAGGAGAACTCAAAATTGATCGTTGCATTTAAGTACTGAATTAATGCTTAAGATTACCTTTTCAAAGTTCAACGATAATTCTTCTGCGGCCACTGAATTTAAAGACGATTTGTTGACCGTGGATCCTTTTTTTACGAACAAACATTGCTTTTTATTTCATGGGTGACAGATCATGGGACAATTTTTAAGATAAAATTGACATAGACTAAAGAAATTACAGAAATTAGTATTAATTATGCATTCATCATTTAAAGAAATAGAGAAAAATAATAGCTAATTAAGTAAAACTTATATTATGGAATCTATATGAATAAATGTGAAATTGAAGCTCAATTCTCGGACGAATTATCTATTTCAAGGCAATATCACTTCTCAGGTTTAACAAATTTGCATACTGATTTAAAAAAAAAAAGTTTATTCTTTTAATAAACTGCCCTACATTATTTTTTTATTTTATTCTAGGGTTGAAAATAGTTCTGTTTAAGAATATCGTCTTATGTATTGCGGAACAAGTGTTTGAGATTTTCATTTTATTTCACCTTCAACAAGTTGGCATCTCTTTGTAAAACTTTCTTTAACTATTACAATCAAATTTCTGAATGAAATGTTCATTTAAAATTTTTGTTTCAAAGATTTGAAAAAGTGAATATATCTTACTTTGCGAAGCGTTAGCGTGCGGGCGAAGCCTGCTAGTATATTATATCACACACACACACATACACACACACACACACATATATATATATATATATATGTGTGTGTATGTGCGTGTGGCTTTTTATACACGGTGAGATGCGTAAATTTTCGAAAAATTAACTTTTAATTTCGCGCATGCTCACTATTTTTGATTTTGTCGACTGCACAGTATAGTATGATCACCATGATGCTATTCACACCTCCAAGGGTTTGGAAAAGGCATTCTGTAATCTTTTACATATGCACTGGAAGCTTTAATACAAACATTTCAGAGTGTTTGGTTGTCTATCTAACGACAGTGCAGAAGATTCGGAAAGAGTTGGATAAGTCTAATGGTGACTACGAACACACGGCAGCTCAGAAAACTCGCTCTGATCGTTCTGATAAGAAATGAACTCCCGTATTTTTTATGGTATCAGATTCAATACGATTCCTACCTCAAGTGATTTGCTGAGGTAGTGTTGCTCTGGATCAAAAAGGCGGGTAGTTGTAGACGCTATGTCTGGCAACAGAAATCTGCACCATTTCTGTGAACACATCGCCCCCAATATCTGGACACGTAAAGCCCCAGACTGTAACCCCCTTGATTATTATGTCTGGAGTTAACTTGAGCGGGAAGCAATAAAATTCATCTTAACACCAAAGTCGAACTGAACTCAAAGATTATGGCAGCATTCACCAACATAAACCGTGAGAACATCCAAAAGAATTCTATAATATATATATATATATATATATATATATATATATATATATATATATATATATTGCTCCAACTTAAATATAAAGGTTTCAGCAAAAAATTAGCCTTTCTAGGTAGGGGAGGGTCGTCATAAATAATACTTTATTAGTGAGTTAAATATAAAGCCTATTTGTATCATAGTTTTCCACCGTATCAGAACAGAACTATGATTTACACTGTCGGGAATGGTTAAATTTTAATATTGAGCTGAGGTAGAGACAGACAATTGAGTGGTCAGCACGATCACCAAACTTAACAGCACCGGATTTTTCTTCATGAAAGATCTTGCTTACAGGCTAAACTCGAAAACAATTCAAGATTTAAAACAAGCATTTTCTGAACTTAGTGTAGGAATGTGTCAAAGCATTTATAGAAATGTTGGAGACAGGGTTCAGCGTTGTATTAGGCATGAATGGAAACATTGTTTTTAAGCATGACAAATCATGGAGTTTCGATGTGACTTTTAAATGTATGTAAACTACTGTAAACTATTTTGTTCAATAAATAAGTAAAAAGGGCGTTACTTTTGTCGCACAACGTATAGTATTGATTTGAAATACTGTTAACATTAACACGCCTGCGTACGGCGTCCAACTCAGCTACGCTTATATACTGAACTTCCTTTACCGGCCGCAAGAAGCATACATCCTACACTACGTTCTTATTAAACTCGAGGGACACATCAATTGCAATGGAGCTCGCATCGACACATGCTTCATATCCATGTTCACTGACATACCACATGCCCTGCACAGAATCGTCCTTATTTTTTTTCCTTTTTGCACCTTATTAAAGGCAATATAATCAATTAAAAAATAGAAATCTAGCTAATAAAATACGTATAAACTGTTCAATATTAATCAATCGAAAAAGATACAGCAGAATTCCTTAAAAAATATACACTTGTTTTTAAGAGAAGTTTTAAAATTTTAAAGAGCCAGACTGTTTATAAACAAATAAACTTGACGTAATTTTTTTTTAATTTCTAAAATGGCATGCACCGAAAAATAGCCGAAAATAAGCCTGACAAAGGCAGATAGTTTGATTGAATTTTCAAATTTCAGAAATCTTGTCCGGGAAACCAGTCAGGGGGCGATGCGTCAGCACCAGCATCATTCCCCTCCAGGATGTAAATTCAGCGCTAACATTTGTGATGTATGTCTTATCTGACCACGTCATTATCAGTCTCTCTCCCGCGAGTCACGAAAGAG